>JABUQX010066538.1:0-57232 GCA_015478945.1 Trachelipus rathkii | reverse complement strand
CAATAACTTGGTGGCTTATGAACGTGAAAAAGAATTGAAATACCAAACATTGAAGCAGGAAATAAGAAGAATGTGGGAAATTGATGAAGTAAGTGATCCGGATAGTGGTGGGAGTAATCAAGAAAAGTCTTCTCGAACATCTGAAGAAGTTCCCAGTGTCGGTTACCAGCTTAGAATTGAGCAAAATGATAATTAAGAAGAGCATTGCTCTCCTAAGACTTGTGCTGGGATGCGGTTAATATAAAAGGGACGGCCTTATGGTCAAGGTTTGACCACGGTCGTCTCGATAAAAACCCCTTTAAATGGGAGAAAATAAAAAAAAAAATAATATTATTTAAATGTTCTGAGTGTGGCTATGAGTGTAATCGGAAATATCACCTAAAAAGACACATGCTTAATAAGCATGTAAATATGTAGAATAAAATAATAAAAGTAAGTCCAAAAAGGAACAATTTGTGTATGACATATATTGATTACCAGAATACGTGTTCCTTATTCACATGGAACATCTTTAAAGTAGAAGAAGAAACTCGGAAGTTCCTGGAGTTGGCGATTAATAAAAGGAAAATAAATATTAATATATAATAGAGAATATATATTATGACTACAATTGTAGTGGAAACGTGTTTGGACGATACCTTGCATTCTGTCGATTTTTTTCAATTCGGTTTCGAATGTTTTATTACGTTCTCAAGTATCAAATTTTCATTACTATATAAATTTGGGAAGGAAAATCACTAGTTTGAATGACATCCGTTGAAACGAGATCCGTCGATGTCTGTCAAAGGTTTTCTCCTTCAAAAATTTGAAACTTCTCAAGGGATAAGTTAATATAAAATAAAATGAAATTGGTCAATACTCATCCACTGTAATCGTAGCCTAAGGATGCTGAGAGACGGATAAAGGTTGTAAGTAATTTCTCTCAGCAGATATTGGAATGACTTTGGACTGAATATTTGTGCTTTCATCGTTCTGAATAAAAAACGGAAGAGTCCTTCAAAAACATCATAAAAAATAACTTTGAAATTAAAGAATTAGACCAGGAATGGACTTGTGGAAGTTCTAAATCGTTGTAACTCTAACTTTCATAACTTTTATTATTAAAATTAAATTTATTTCACCAAAATAAATAAAATTTAAATGTTATTAAAGTGAATAGTTATAAAATATAATAAAAATAAATACATAAATGAAGATACTGCTGACTCATTTGAATTTTAATTTAATCCCTTCAATTCACAAACTAATTATGATTGTAACTTCATTTATACCTCAAGTTTACTTGGTATTTGCTAACAAATAATTAACGAAAGTGTTAATAAAAGTTTGACATTAAATAAAATTGAAAGTCAAAGATTAACTTAGACTTGTTTAACTTTAAATCAAAGTTTAAAGTTGTTTGAACTTGCAAGATTATAAACTCCCTGACGAGAACTTCGTGGTTGTGAGCGAAACGAATTTTCTGTTCTATTTGTTTTTATCCAATCTGAGCAATAATACTCCTAAACATCATTCATACTGCTCTTATTTATTGTTTGATCAAACTAAATGAGTATTGAGATACACGCATTGTTTGAAATTTGGTCAGTGTGTTTATTATACATCGATTGGAAAACATATTGACGAAGTTTGATTCAAATCGAGTCGATGATTTTGTGTAGACACGGTTTCAAATTTTCAAATATTTGAAATAATATTTCGAGAATTAACATTTGAATATACTAAAATAAAATTTTAAGATGAAAGTTTAGCCAAAAATATTTGATTATTTTTTATTGTTCATTTCAAGAATTTCGGCGAAATTTTTTTTTGAAATTACGTCCCCCTCCCCCCACCCCAGAACATGAAAAAAGACTGCAGTGATTTCCATTATTAGCTTTGTAAATTCTTTTAAAATATTTAGCCTTTAAAATTATTTTCTTTTAAGTTATTCGAGACATAGAAATGGTCTTTAGGAGGGTGACCTTAAAACGAAAACGTTTCCTACCACAAAAATTAATAATTTGAGGAATAGGAGTCTCTAAAATAAAAAATTTATCGATTTCAACAGAATTTCAATCCCGATTTCGGTCCACCAAATTTGCTAATTCCGCGTTTCCGGAATCGGATTCCTATTTAGATTCCACATTCCGGAGTTTAACAGAAAAACACAAACAATAGTCATAGAGTTTAACAAACACAAACTACAGTCATAATTATTATAAATAATATGTTATTAATCTCAATTTATTTTAGGGGATCAGATATTAACATTTAAATAAATAAATACAATGTCAGTACCAGGTGGTCCATGAGCCTACAACACACACACACACAACACTGTTAGACCTTATATTAACTAACGATGAAAGTACAGTGGATGAGGTTTTTTGAGAAGTTTGAAATTTGTGACCATAATAATATTAGATTTAACATGAATGTGATATATGGGCTCAAATTGCAAGTTAATATGGAATAGACCTTAGATTTCCGAAATGATGATTTTACCAAATTTCGAAACATGCTTGTTATAATTGACTGGGATAAGGAGTTTAAAGACCAAAATTGTTTTATCATGTGGGAACAGTTTAAACAAATTTTGATGAATATTGAGTCAGCATGTTTTAACAATAATACTTATTTCATATCCAAAGTGGGAAGAATCTTGCCCCCTCATCACACCATCATTAGCTTTGACGTCATTAATCTCTTCACCAATGTCCCCACTGATCATGTGTTGCAGTTTGTTTCCGAAAACTTGAGTTCACTCTCCTTACTTGTCTCAGTTTCAGACTTTACTTTTTTGTTGAAGTTGTGCATCAAACAAAACACCTCTTTTAATAACACTTTTTTTTTAGACAGATTTCCGGAGTTAGTATATGCGGGGGTAGTTTGAGCTCCATCTTTTTCTATATATATATATATATATATATATATATATATATATATATATATATATATATATATATATATATATATATATATATATATATATATAATATATAATATATATATATATATATATATATCTATATATATATATATATATAGATATATCTTGGTGTAAAGAGCGCCTATATATATATATATATATATATATATATATATATATATATATATATATATATATATATATATATATATATATATATATATATATATATATATATATTTATTGAATTGAATTTAGATATGTGTTCTTTCTATATATATATATATATATATATATATATATATATATATATATATATATATATATATATATATATATATATATATATTTATATATATATATATATATATATATATATATATATATATATATATATATATATATATATATATATATATTTAACTAACTATATATATATATATATATATATATATATATAAATAATTAAGTAAAATTATATATATATATATATATATATATATATATATATATTTATGGTTGGAAACTATAAGTATTTATAATTAACAGAAAAATATTTTTTCAATCAGATATCTCAAAAACTACAATAGCTACAGGAAAGGAATGCATTAACTGCGGAACACGCAAAACGGAGAAAATAAAAAAAAAAAATATATCAAAAACTACAATAGCTACAGCGAAAGGAATACATTTTGGAATCCTTATAAAATTTAGTTAGGAAAATGTAAAAAAAAAAATAAATGATAAAATAAATATTGGCTTTTTTTTTTTTTTAGGAACAGGGATCAGATATATACATATATATATATCTCTATCGATTACCTTCTATATATATATATATATATATATATATATATATATATATATATATATATATATTTTACTCATATTTATATATTTATTTGCAAAGGTATTACACGGCAATGTAGGGGCTCGAGCCGATGGGGGAACACAAGGGGGACGTTTTCCAGGGGGGGGGGCGGAGGAACCCTCGCGACACCCAAATACCAAGAGCGGGGGTTCCGGAGCCCGGAGGGGGGAAGTAGTCCTACCCCGTAGTTCCCCGGAAGACCGAGAGACCGGCTCCCTGCCATCGGTGCGGTATACCCCCTTAGGGTATTCTTTAGTAAAAAACAAGAATTTAATAGAAAGTCTTTATTTTAACGAGTAACCAATAAAGGTCTCTAAATAGGCTCTCTAATCATATTACTATAATTATTAACAATAATTTTTTATTTTTTTACATTTTCCTATCTAAATTTTACCAGGATTCCAAAAATGTATTCCTTTCGCTGTAGCTATTGTAGTTTTTGAGATTTTTTTTTTCATTTCCCGCACTAATAGTGGACCAGCATTCCAGCAATGTATACCTTCTCCCAGTTACTGTTGTAGTTTTGAGATATGAGAATGGAATTGAAGAAATTTTGCTGTTAATGAATATATATATATATATATATATATATATATATATATATATATATATATAGTATATATATATATATATATATATATATATATATATATATATATATATATAACTCTTATATATATATATATATATATATATATATATAACTCTTATATATATATATATATATATATATATATATATATATATATATATATATATATATATATGCTCTTCTCTATATATATATGAAGCACTCCATTATAACTTTGTTAAAATTTTTAATTTATGTTCGTACTTATGCTAAGATTTGCGCGAGCAAATTTTAGCATAAGTCGAATTGAAATAATATATAAACCCTCTTGCGGCATCCCTACTCTTCAGTCAGATTAAATTAACAAGAAGAATCAGAAAAAATCTTACACAAGGTACTCTCTCCAGAAATCCTCAACTTCAAACGCAGCTTTCGGCAAGAGAGGTAAATTTTACGGAAGGGCTGCGACTCCAAATTTCGATCCACAAATTTTCGCTAAAACGAAGAGTCAGAGGCAAGGGTGGAAACCCGCTGGAAAGTCTGACTACTAATTCGCCTACGGAGAGAGAGTATCTCAACAGAAGAGATTTTATTACTTCTCTACTTTCTGAATATCTCTACTTATATTCGAATAAAAACACATCATTTCAAATATGATTTCTAAATTACCATCATCATCTTATATGGGGTGCTTGCTCACAAAAGTAGCCACCACAATAGCAAGACCGACCCTATGGTGGTGAACCCGGAAAAGAGCACCCAGTACTTCAATCTACGCCTTCTAAAAAACAAACAAAATGAAAGAAAAAGAAAAAAACTACAATACTAAATTTCTCAATTAGAACACTCCGAGAAGATGACTCAAGCAAATAAACATTATCAATACGAACTTCCAATTTTCATTTTAATAAATTTTGGATTATGGTCTTCAGCTTTTCACAATATCACAGTTCAGTTCATCGCAAGACACCTTAAACTTCCCTTTACGGTATGGATTCCCTTTCATCATTTTCAAGTTTGGATTATGGGCAGAAACTCATTTTTGGATTCCACACCACGAACTCTGATTCCTTTTCGAATTCTAAATGGTTCTCTGACCTCTCCCTTTATGTATGAAGAAATTTTCAAATCAGGGACTAAATTTCAAGCAACTTCATCTCTGCATATGTCAAGCAATGTTTCTCTCGTAACTACAGCTTTCAAAACTATTTACGTGCGCATTGATCAAATCATGGATACATTAGAAACGCCTTATACTGGACCTTTCCTTGGATTCAACGGTTCGATCGATGTGGCCTATTTAACTTGTGAATAACTCAATTGTTTAATATCAATAATTATGTATAAATATTTTTGTATTTTTATGCATTTAAATGTTTGTATGTTTATTTATATCTAACGGATATAATCAAATATGCTTGTGTTTAAATGCACCTTTTATTTTTTGTATATATAAGATAAGTGTATTTTTATGTATTCAAATATTTGTATATATGTTTAGATCTTTGGATGTAACCAGTTATGCTCGCATTTGAATATTCTTTACATTTCATGTATACTATTTTTGCCTTCAAATGTTTGTATGTCTACTTATGTCTTTGGATATAATTAGATATGTTTGCATTTTAAAGTGCTTTAACCATGTATTTTAGTTATTATTTCTTGTATAATTACTATAACATACTTTCTCACTCCGTGTTTAGAGCGGGAAGTAATATAGCACTCCATTATAACTTTGTAAAAATTTTAATTTATGTTCGTACTTATGCTAAGATTTGCGCGAGCAAAATTTTAGCATAAATCGAATAAATAATATATAAACCCGTTGTGTTGAGATGCTCTTCAGTCAGATTAAATTAACAGAAGAAATCAGAAGAAATAAATCTTACACAAGATACTCTCTCAGAAATCCTCCAACTTCAAACGCAGCTTTCAAGAGGTAAATTTCACGGAAGGGCTGCGACTCCAAATTTCGATCCACAAATTGTCGCTAAAACGAAGAGTCAGAGACAAGGCTGGTAAACGCGCTGGAAAGTCTGTGACTACTAATTCGCCTACGGAGAGAGAGTATCTCAACAGAAGAGTCTTTTATTACTTTACTTATTGAATATCTCTACTTATGTCGAATAAAATCATCATTCAAAATATGGATCTTTAAATTCCCATCATCCTCTTATATAGGGTGCTCGCTCATAAAAGTAGCCACCACAATAGCAAGACCAACTATATATATATATATATATATATATATATATATATATATATATATATATATATATATATATATATATATATATATATATATATATATATATATATATATATATATAGGTCAGCCTCGAAAGCAACATGCACTTAACAAAAAAACCATAACAGGTACAGGAAAATAACTAACATTTTATTAATCAGGGAACATTTTTACCAATGAAATTTAAAATAAATAAAAATAACGCTTTTGAAAAATTTAAAATAGTTAAAAATGTTGAAAACTTGTATGAAATTACCGTTTTTTCTGATAATCCAAAGAAGCTCGCTTACTCCGAGTAGGCAGGAAAGATGCAAATGTTGAATTTTTTTCTTTTTCACTAAAGATATCCCACGGGTAAACAAGAACGTGGGCAAGAGTCGGGGCTCTCGGCTCAGCGGGGGACGACGGGGGACTTCGTCCCCTCTGTCCCTCCGTCGGCTCCCCCTAAAAAGGATATAAAGAAAAAATAATATTTTCCCCAAGCGTAAACTTAAAATACTATTTGGCAACTTTTAATTGTTCTCGGGAAGTAATGTACGGATTCAAGGTCATTCACACCGAAGCTTCCTCGATCTAAAATTATATTAGTATATAAGGTGGTATTAATAAATATTAGAAATAAAATAATTTAAATAATTTTCATCAATGAAATTTTTTGTTAAAATCAAAAATGTTATTTTTTTCCAATAGCTGTTATAATTTTTTTAGTTACATGCATGATGCTTTCTGGAAGGTAACCATATATATATATATATATATATATATATATATATATATATATATACAGTTGTATATTTTATATATATATATATATATATATATATATATATATATATATATATATATATATATATATATATATATATATTTATATATATATATATATATATATATATATATATGTCCATATCTTTTATATATATATATATATATATATATATATACAGAGGTGGGCACGATCCGTTACTAACGGAACTAGTTTTTTGAGTAACGGAGTAACGGACTCGTTACTTTTTCTTTCATGTAACGCACCAAATAACTTCCGTTATTTTTTCCACCGTTACTTTTTAGTCCGTTATATTTTGTTCAATCAGAAAGTTGAAAATGGAAGAAGGTATTTTGGCAACACCATCAAAAAGAAAATGAAAGAAACTTAATGATGAACTAAGAATTAAGTAGGTAGCCTACTAGCATTTTTTGATGATGATGAATTTACTAGAATTTGTCCTGGTAAAAAGGATTATGCTTCTGTCAGGATTAATGATGAAAAGGTTCACAAACTGAAGAGACTAATGCTTTCCAATTTAAAAGAAATGTTTACAGAATATTGCAATAAACATGGGAAAGAGATAGGGTTTTCAAAATTGACGACTTTTGAAATGGATAGATATCTATTACCTTATTTGGTCACGTAACACTTTTTCCCTTGCTTTTAAAAACACAGAATATTGTCAATTAAGTTTATTAGATTTCATTAAGGAAATCATGTTAATATTTAATAGTTTATAATTAAGAATGTATATATTTATCGTAAATTTAGTTCATATGTTTAAAGCATTTATTCATTTCATTTAATATTTATGTGTATTCACATTTAATCACTTGACATTCGCCCATTCATTTCTTAGTATGCTTTAATCAATTAAAAGCAGTTATTTATTTTTATATCGTTTATTGTTGTATTATTTATTTATTTAGCTATTAAGAAATTTAGTGTCCTGGTTAAAACTTAATATGGGCTTTTTTTTCCTTATTTTTATTAGATTTAAGTTCTTTACAAAGGTATTGTAAATACTATTTTGAAAATGTATTAGTTATCCCTTATTTTAAAAAGACGTTATATAAAAATAGTTATTATATATATATATATATATATATATATATATATATATATATATATATATATATATATATATATATATATATATATATATATATATATATATATATATATATATATATATATATATTTTTTATATATATATATATATATATATATATATATATATATATATATATATATATATATATATATATATATATATATATATATATATATATATATATATATATATATATATATATATTTTTTTTTTTTATTTCTTTATATATATTATATATATATAATTTAATTTACTTAGTATTTATAAATATTATTTAGGGCTCAGTTATTATTTATTTAGAATATATTTGTTCAAACTTCATTACCGAATAACTTAGGGACTAGATTTTGGGTTTTTAAGAAGCGATTGGAGTTGAACTCCAGACTTTCTCGCCAAGGCAACTGTTGTACTACTACATTAGAGAGGAATTATCTTCTCAGCCGAACCTTACTTTAGTCAGTGCTAGTTGGACTTGGCTGGTGAAGCAGTTCTTAGTTGGACTGCTCCTAAAATCTTCAGAGTTTACCTAGAGCACTCGGTTGGACCTAGGCTCGAGCGTAGACCTTAGTTGGACTGAAGCTATTCTTTGAGTGTATTCTTTTGAGGTGGACCCTCAAAAGAAGTTGGTTTTACCAGGCATAGGCCTTCCCTATTCCCTTGAGCAGTTGGACTGCTCCCAAACTCACTTCGAGTTTCCTTAAGAGCTTAGTTGGACTAAGTCTCAAGTGCAGACCTTAGTTGGACTGAGACTGCGTCCCCTTATGTTAGTTAGGTTTCCCTTTATTTTATTTATTTTTTTTATCTTTCCCTTTTATTTTAAATTAGCTTTAAGTACAGCTAGGATCTTATCTTTGATGTAAGGTTGTATTGAGTTAGGTTAAGTACCTTTTTGATGTAAGAAGAAAACATGTCATGCTTACTCCGAAGTCTTTATGTTACCGCTCAAGGCTACTTTACGCTCTTTCTTCTTCGTCACTGCCCCTTTTCACTATCCGGTGCCTCTCCCCACTTGGGTCTTCAGTCCACCTCTCACTTCTTCCCCGCGGATAAGAGTACAGGCTAGAAACCGTTCCTTTCGCTTGCCTTTGACCGGACTGCCTATTGTAGGGGACCCGAACCTTGAGCTAATTGGCGAGGAGGCTGTCCTGCACTTTGGTATATAATCTCGGGCTCTGACGTGAAGTTATGTAGATTCCGTGCGGTACACGGGGGGTAAACCGACGTGGAGTTCTGAGAGGCACTTCGGAGGCCACATCTACATCCTACCCTACGTGGTGGGGTCCGGGAAGTTGTGTGGGTCTCTGGCCTGTGACCTGTTGTGGGGAGAAGGACTACCCTTCCTTATGAAATATACGCCCTTCCAGCCCATCTTGTTATTTACTTTTAGGTTTCATTTGTTTTATTTTTATAACTGCTCATTTATGGAGAGGAATCTGAGGTTTAATTTTTATGAAACTGGCTCTTGAAGGAAAAACGTTATTAAATCAAGGCGAGCACAACAACTATAATTACCATCAGTTGGGTTTCCAGCCTGACCCCACCTTGGTCCCTTCTGCTTCTAGACAAACAGGTGTTTCCGCTTTCCTTCTACTACACTTGAAAGTCCTCTTTATAACCTCAGCAATTTGTCGCCTGGTATGCCCTTGACACCCCAGGTGCCCAAACGGTCGGAGCAATTCTGAAAAGGTGACCCCCGTCATAGTCGTTCTAATTTGTTTACCAAATGCTACTGCTCCTCCGGGAATGCCAGCTGACACATCATTCCCTATATATTATCTATTGCGATTATCTTTAGGAGTTGAAGACCCCCAGTCACATTAATGAGAAATGGGTTCCTTCTCGTTCAAGCTACTACCCGAAATCAAAGTTCCATCTTGTTATCCTTAACGTCTCTCAGAAACATCTCTCTTATTTCCACTCCTGATGAAATAAGAAGCACATCGAAAGGCACTATTTATTCTTTAAAACAGAAAACGAAGATATTGTTATCATTTTAAAAAATCTCGAGCAAAAAAGATTTCCATCTACAAACGTTTATAGATTTTCCCTTGTCGGGACTCGCCTGATAATCCTCGTTTTCTGTTGATTTTTAGTACCCCTTATCCGTCTTCAAAGGTGAAAATAGGATTTACAAGCTGCAGTATTCGTACGTTTATTCCCCGACCCAGACGTTGCTTAAAATGTCAATGGTTTGGTCATCCCCGAAAATACTGTAGGGAACTACATGACATATGCTCAGTCTGCGGATAAGAATTTCACATTCCCTGTGAAAACACACCACACTGCAAAAACTGTAGAAGACCCCACAATGCCTCTTCCATAAAATGCCCGTCTTACCTGTTTGAACAGGAGGATTTGATGTTATGTACCATACAAAAATTGAGCAGAGAGAGGTCATTCACCAGCTCCCATATAAATATCCCACATAACAAAGGCAATCTTATGATACAATTGCAGCAGTCCCTCTGCCTCCGCGTGTTAATCCACCGACACAACTCTATTCCAGTCAAACTCTTTCCCTAAATTCTAGCTAAACACAAGCTGTTACTGCAACCTGCTCGCCTGCATTGCCTATAATACCGACTTCTCAAATAATCCAAAACCAGCCCTTGATCCAATCTCCCGTTCAAAATGTCATCAACAAACCTACTCCGAGTACTAGTTTTCAACCAACTAACAATGAAACTAAGTTGGCTCATCCAATACAAAGTTTGTAGACCTTTTTCTTCCAAGACACACTGTCCTATACCCTCCCGATGAGTTCGCCAAACACACGTAAGAGGCCTGCATCTATGTCACCTAATCTGTCTCCCACTGTTACTCAATTTTCTGAAAAAGATGTTCCTAAACACAAAGAAAAGATTAATCACCAAGCAAAACATTATTCGCTAAAATACAAAACATCCTAATTTCTAAAGCAAAACACACTGACCCCAGATGTAAAAAATGCATATCAGAATAGACCTCATCATAAAGTCTATTCCTGAGACAAAAGCAGCGACTTCAATAGATTGTACCCAAGCGATCCGCAGCTGTTGAACAACCCACCAACCAACTCCTTGTTAGCCTTGCAGCATTATTCCAGCTCTTCCGAATCTCCTGTAAGTCTTCTCCCTAATTTCCTACCTCAGCACTCCCTAAAGGATTCTATGCCTTAGCGGATGAACTGGATCATAGTTCCCAAATGGAGTCTGATGAGACAACCGACCCAGAGAAGAGGACCACAAGTGCTGCAAGCGTTCTAAATCTGTTGGTGGCCGAAAGGGGACCCAGAGGTTCCCCATCTTAACACAAATTGTTCAATTTTTCAAAATTAATTAATTAATTAATGGAGAAAATGGTTTCATGCCGCATTCTCCCTGTTCAGGAGAGTTGCCAGGCTTTTTCAAACTTCCAGTTCGGTTTCCGCAAAAATCGTTCGACCGCGGATCCCTTGCTGAAACTAGATCATGACATCCGGGAAGCCTTCTCAACTGGTGAGATTGTTCTTGATGTTTTTTTTTACCTTGAAAAGGCTCATGACGCAACGTGGAGAACTGGGATTCTCCTCAAACTTCACTCACTTGGTTTTTGAGGACAGCTTCCTCTCTCTCAACCTTCTGTCAGACAGATCCATCCAGGTTCGGTGCTCTTCTGTTCTATCACGCCAATTTACTCTTGATGAAGGTGTTCCGCAGGGCAGTGTTTAAGTGTATTATTATTTGCTCGTATTCAATGATATTGTTTCTTCTATCCCAGCAACGGTCAATTTTTCTCTCGTATGTTGATGACCTGGCGCTAGATATTGCAGGTGCCAGGCCGCCATTTCTTGAAAGGCAACTTCAACTAGCTATTGAGAATATTTCACAATGGGATAATTCCCGTGGCTTCCATTTCTCACCCACCAAAACCTCAGAAGTACTATTTAGGAAAAAAGGGAGTCTAAGAACCTGTCACCTTCCTCCCGCGATCCTAACCTAATATGATTCACTCAATTCCTGTAACTTCACAAGTCAAATTTCTATGACTCATTCTAGATGCATATATACGTGCATGAGCTAATAAACTAATTTGACTTACCTGTATTTAACGTATCATTATTGTCCCTCAAAGGCTGACTTTGCGACTGAGAAGTGGAACTAGTTCACCAAGTATTAAAACGTTTGGAAATTTTTTCAATGTCTAAAGATTTTTTCTTCTTTTCTTTCCTTTTCGTAGCGCCACTTTGGTACACACGATTCATGCTGACAACTGTGACGCTGCACTAACTACAACCCTACTACAAGAGTGAGCGTCGCGACAAAGAAGTTAGTTAGGCTACCATAAACAAAAACCCACTGGCAACTGCTTAAAATTGATTGTAAACGCGTAAGATTACTGGGAAATAAATACTCAAATTACTCTGATGTAACTAATTATAAAGTATATCCATTTTTTGAGGGCCTCTCCGGGGCCCCATTGGGCCGGGGGCCCTTGGCAATCGCCGACCAGCCGACCTGGCCAGTCCGGGCCTGGGAAAACATAATGATATCCTCTACTTCAAGGTTAAAGTACATGATACAGAATATATATTTGTATTAGTATATTTTGCAACAGGAAGCAAACCAGAAGACATAAGAAGAAATATTAAAATAAAAAAAAAGAGTGTGAAAGACTGATAAGACATGAGAGTAAAAAGAATTTTATGATCCTAGGGGACTTCAATGTCCACTTACCATGGTTGGGAAGCCAACAACTTGATAAACAGGGTGAAATGGTTTTAGAGTGGATAGATGAGTTTGAGTTGAAACTCCTAAATGCATCTGAAGAGTGTGATGGACTCTATACATGGCAGAGGAATGACATGAGAAGTGTCGATAGATTTTGTTCTGACTAATAATGCTATGAGAAAACATTTTTATTCGATGAAAATAGATAAAAACCAAGAAGTATTTGATCTATCAGACCATAATTTAATTCAAATATATCTAGGGAGCAAAGTGGAAAAGCCTAATTATAAAAAAGGGAGCTGGTGCAATATTAAATATTATAGTACAGAACCAGTTCTGATAACAAGTTATTTACAACACCTAGATAATAAAATGCAAAATGAAAGGGTAGATACTTTGGAAGAGATGAACAAAATCATTAAACAGGCAGCGGATGATACCTTGTTAAGAACATACAGGAAAAAGAAGATAAAACTGGAAAAAAGGTAGAGAGACCATGGATAACAGAAGAAATAAGAAAGGAAATAAAAAAGGAGAGAAATTAACAGGAAAAGACGAAATGAGACAGAAGACCATGCCTCAAATACCGGGTGGAGTCGGAGTCCAATGTCGGTAATTTTCAAAAGGGTGGAGTCGCAGTCGGAGTCGGAGTCGGAGTTGGAGTGGGTAATTTTGAAGAGGGTGGATTCGGAGTCGGAAATTTTGAACCGACTCCACAACCCTGAGAGAGACCATGGATAACAGAAGAAATAAGAAAGGAAATAAAGAAGGGAGAATAATAGGAAAAGACGAAATGAGACAGAAGACCATGCCAGAAATGTGTTGTGGGAGCAGTATAAAGAAAAGAGAGCAAAAGTAAAGAAGCTTATAACGCAAGAAATAACAAAATAAGAGAAAAAACTTACAGATGAAATAAAATCTGATAAAAATAAATTATGGGAGAACATAAAGAAACTTAAAGGAGTGGATAGAACCCTGAAGGAAACTAAACTACATTATGAAAATGGTGAACTAATCCCAAAGGACAAAATAGGGAAAGAATTAATTAGATATTGAAAAACCATATATTGTAAACATGAAAACAGGATTGCAGAAGAGTGGAACGATACCTCAAAGGAAGAATATATAAGACTTAATGAGCAAAGACACCAACAGATACAAAGTGGGGTACACCAATTTCTGGTACAATTGAGAGAGAGCATATGGACATGGCAATAAAGTAAAAAAACTCTATAACACCCATGAACAGACCATTCATAACATTTCGATGGTCAGAAAGAGATGCTTACAAAAGGAAAAAGGGTTAGAGACCAGATTCACTAAAGCCAAATTATATAAGATATTAATCAGAAGTGAACTGTGAATACAGGTTCTCACAAATTGTATCAATAAAGAACTAACAATGGAATATAAACCAACATCATGGAAAACATCTATAACAAGTATGATAGAGAAAAAGAGAAATCCAACTGTAAAAGATCTAAGGCCTATCGCATTAACTGATACATCCTACAAACAATTTATGACTATAATAAAAAATGAAATTGAAGAACACATTAAAATATGTGATGAGATAAAAGAAAATCAATCGGGGTTCACAGAAGGTGCTAGAATTGAGGATAATCTTTTTATTTTGCAATATTGTGTGGAAGAATCATACAGAAGACACCTACCATCAGTTGTAGTTTCAATCGACTTCAAAAAGGCTTTTGACTCATGATAAGAGTTCTAAAAGAATACAAGGTCCACCATGAAATAATAAGTGCCATTGCACAAGTATATACAGAAGACAAAACCTACATTAAGTTGGGAAGTGAGATAGAAAATATAGAAATAGAAGTTACTAGCGGAATAAAGCAAGAGTGTACAGGATCTACATTATTCAAACTTGTCACTTACAAAATAATTAAGAAACTGGAGAAAGAAAAGGGATTCAATAATGGTTCTGTACAAATAAACGTCTATTCTTTGCTGATGATGGCCTGATTTTAGCAGAAACATTAAATGATGCAGCTGCGAGTATTAGGACATTACTACAGATAAGTGGGGAATGTGGTCTAGAAATAAACAAAGAGAAAAGCAATATATTGATTTTTAATATGGAACAACCACCAATTGAGATTGAAGGAATCAAAGTGGTGGAAAAAATAAAACACCTAGGCTTATATATAAACAATGAAAAAAATATGTTTAAGGCTCAGAAACTACATGTCATAAAATAGGGCCCACACTGGCTAGCCAAACAAGTTCAATCATATAAAGAGCTGCAACAAAACTGCTTATAGGGAAACATACCGCAAAAACGTGGCACTTCCGGCAATTTTATATGGATCCAATATAATATGCTTCACTAAACAAGAAATAGATAAGTTACAAACAATTGAAAACACAGTCAACCGGAAGATTTTAAGAGGAACTAGATGCACCCCAACTGCAGTTCTGAGGGGAGAGATTGAAGCATCATCAATGCAGGGAAGAATAATGACTAACAAGTTAAAATACTTGAAATCAATATCAGAATTAAAGAAAGAAGTCTTAAAGCATATACTTGGAAAAATTAAAGCAGAAGGGAAAAAATTGTGGAAGACTATACTTGGCTACATGGACAAAGTTATGGTGGATATAGTAGCATTAGAAAGATTAAACAAGAAAGAGATTGCAGAGAAAGTTAAAGCATTGGACCTACGTCAATGGAAAGAAGAGATAGGAAACAAAGAAAGTCTACATATATACAGAAGATGGAAAATGGAAATTGAAGAAAGCTCGGATTACGACAACTCCTTCTACTCAGTGCTTCTTTTCAGGGCCAGATCCAATACTTTAAACCTAAAATGGAGAAAAGGTTCTCAAATGGCGAAATCAACTGTGACATATGTGGAGTCGAAGAAGAAGACGGACGCACTTCATTTGCATCTGCCTAGAATATGAAGATCTTAGAGATAACTCCATTGAACTCCAAAGACCATATGCAGAAGATCTAAACGAGGTTGTTGGGAGATGGCTATTTGAACCTCACAATATAGAAGAAGTCAAATATGTCTTGGGGAAAATGTGGGGAAGAGAAAAAAAGGATGTCTACAACAAATGGCAATAATAATAATGATGATGATAGTGGAAGATAGTTAATATTAAATTGCAAAAAGAGATGATAATATTAATTTGAAATAATAATAATAATAATAATAATAATAATAATAATAATAATAATAATAATAATAATAATAATTAAGCGTTAAAAATTATGGTGGTAGTGCTAGAGCCACTGGTAATGTTGAGAAAGGTGCTATTATCTTAAGGTAAATAAAGATTCTATAATTAATGAAAAAAAAAAAAAAAATAGTGATAATTATAGTAATGCAGTAATATTTATAATAATAAAGTGATGTTGGTTACTATTATACAATATAGCAGAAATTTTTGGAAAGTGCATATACTCCTTTCATTATAATTTTTTTTTTAATTTTATTTATATTATATTAGCTGCGTTTCCAGAAGCCCGACTGCAGCCCGGGCGGGCACAGGTGCACATGCATCGTTCCAGAGCCTGTTTGCACACTTCTACATCACGTAAACGTCACAGTCAGGCGCCGTTGTTAAAATCCCTCGATTTGAGATTAATAAACGGGCCGGGCTGCTGCGGAAGAATACTTTGTTGACAAACAAATCTTTTTACAAAACATGTGTCGGAAATAGCTTGCCAAAATTGTTAATATTTTAGTTAACTTTTATATTAAGGATACTAATATATCGTATCATTTCATAAAATAGATACATATAAGTATAAGAGTATTGTTTACAATTGTCAGCTGATTCGACGGGCGCGCTTGGCTTTCAGGTACTCAAATTTCCTGTTTCTCTAATTGGTTAATGTAATTTTTTTTTTCATTCCGAGTCGATTTTGTACACGGGCTGCACTCGCGCTTCTGGAAACGCAGCTATTTTTATTTGTATACTTATTTTATTTTATTTTTTTTATTTCAATTTTTAATTTTAAATTTTTTTCATTTTTTAGTTTTCATTTTTTTTTATTTAATTTTTATAATATTTTTCTTGTTTTATTGATACATTATATTTTCATATTAATTCTATTTCATTATAAATCTAGTATAAAGTATGTAGCCTATAATTTTAGTATTTATACTTTCATTTTTTTTGACAAATTCCATAAGATTGCTAAGCCGTTTTCGTTTTGGCATTTTGTCTTACGCTCGATAAGATAAAATCTTACGCATTTTAAGAACGGTTTCATGCCAAATCGACCGCGAATGAATTCTTATTCTTATAAACTTGTTTACAAAGCAGCCTAAAATCAACTGTTTGTGCAGAAGTAGAAACACATATGATGGACTTCAAGGATTTGGAGGGTTTATTATAATATTTTATAAAAAAGGAAGGATCGGATGAATTCGTTAAAATTTAGTGACTACTTTCCGGTTTTAGTTTTATTAAAACCGTTTTCGTTTAAATTGCATACAATTCTTACGAAAAAATAGCGTTCTCAAAAACCGTTCGTTTTGTCAAATTTTAAAGAAAATTTGAGAATATTCTCACCAAACGTAAAATTTTGACCAATTCCGTAAGATTGCTATTTCCTTATCTTACCGAAAATTCTAGCTGCGTTCCGAAGCCGAAGTGCATACGTGTACCGTCGACTCAGAAACGCTTCAAATTGAAAAAAATTACATTAATAATTAGAAAGAACAGAAATTTGGTATCAAACGGCCGAGCGTGCCGTCGGATCGGCTGACAATTGTAAACAATACTCTTATACTTATATTTATCTATTATATGAAATGATACGATATATTTATTATCCTTAATATAAAGTTAACTAAAATATTAAAAAACCTTTGGCAAGCCATTTCCGACACATGTTTTGTAAAGAAATTTGTTTGTAAACAAAGTATCCTTCCGCAGCCCGCCAGTTTACTAATTCCAAAAAAATCGAGGGATTTAACAACGGGCGCCAACTATGACAGATTTACATAACGTAAAAGTTCCGCAAACAGGCGCTAGAAAAGCAATACATATGCGCCTGTGTATTGCCACCAGGCACAGTCGGGTTCTGGAAACCTGTGAATCTGAATCTATTCTTATGAAAAATGTAAACAAAGGAAATGATGGCAGAAAGCAGTCATGAAGTTTATTTTCTTTTATTTTATTTTATTAAATTTTTTTTTTTTACGAAGGAATCAATTTTTTTTTTATTAATGATTTTAAGAAATTAAGAGTAATGAAATTGTGTCAAATATTTCTTGGTATTCACAATTTTAATTATCCTTAAATTATTGCAAAAATAATGTTTTCACTATGTGGTAGGCCCGTTGAAGATGCTTCCTTGAATAAAATGGCTTTTAATTTTCAGCTTTGCCAATTTTTTGATGAAAAGATATTACAATGATGCACTTTTCATTATTTCCATTTTCTCTCCCCTATACCTCTCTCTCTTTATATATATATATATATATATATATATATATATATATATATATATATATATATATATATATATATATATATATAATTATATTCATATATAACTATTTATACTTCAAAATATTCGATATATAAATATATTTAAATAATAAAATCTAATGATATATATATATATATATATATATATATATATATATATATATATATATATATATATATATATATATATATATATATATATATATATATATGTCAGCCTAGAAGAGCCACAATCATATCTCAAAGAAACTACAACAGCTACCCAGGAAAGGAATACATTGCTGAATGCTGGTCCAATTTTAGTTGGGAAAATGTAAAAAAAAATTATTGTTAATAATTATAGTAATATGAGTATAAAAAACCTATTTAGAGACTTTTTTTATATGTTACTCGTTAAAATAAAATAGACTTTCTAGTAAATTTTGTTGTTTTTTTTAACTAAAGAATACCTCAATGTTAGACGCACGGTAGCAGAGTCCGGGAGGTCTCTGACCTTCCGGCGGGGGGAACTTCTGGGGTTGGACTATTCCCCTCGGGGGAGGGTCTCCCGGAACCCAGCTTTTTTTTGGTATTTGGGTGTCGCCGGGGTTCCTCAGCCTCCCCTATGGGGAATATGGGCGTCCCCCCTGTGTTCCCGGTCGGCTCGAACCCCCTAAAGTGCCGTGTAATACCTTTACAAATAATATATATACTATATGTCTCGGCGACAGAACTCCCCAAAAAAAAAAGCAATTTTTTTTTTTTTTTTATTTTTTGTTTACATTTGCTAAAGCAAAATTTTGCAAGGTTCCCAGAAATGTATTCCTTTTCCCTGTAAGCTATTGTAGTTTTTTTGAGATATGGATTGTGAATTGTGGCACTTCTAGAGGCTGGCCATATATATATACAGATTAAACCAATTAAATTAATCAATCTATAACTGTTGGTTCACTGACATCCACTAAATAGGTTACTACCCTTGAAACTGTTTAGTTATGTAAAAGAAATACATAATTAAAAGACATAAGTGTAATAAACTCTAATATTTGAAAAAATAATATTTAGGAGAAACAGTATACTTGAGCCACAATGTTTACTAGTGCAATAAAAATAAACTTTTCTCTATTTTGGTAATTTCACATTCTTTGTGACACTTTCCTAAACCTTTTATCTAGTATCAAACTAAAAACTGTCCATTCCATCCATCCTTCAAATCCACTACAAGGCTGTCTCCTGGCCATTATACCATTAAATATTTAAATTCTCCCATGAATAAATCCATGCCTCTCTCTATATATATATATATATATCTCTCTTTCATATATATATATATATATATATATATATACTGCTCTCTCTCTTTATATATATATATATATGCTATATACAATGCTATATATATATATATATATATATATATATATATATATATACTCTTATATATATATTAATAGCATATGCTATGTATGTAATAATAATAATAATAATAATAATTGTGCTGTCTCATGAAAAGCTCATTTTAAGGCAGAAAATTTTCCACAAGTTCAAAAAAAATTTCTAAGTTCAGAAAGTTAAGTTAAGTTAAGTTTTTAAGAAAATTCTTTAGTGGCAAGCTTCTGGGTATTCAGAAGCTTGCCACAAAATTTTCTTAAAATGTAACAACTTTCTGAGCTCAAGCCACAGGCTCATGATAAATGTGTGGTGCTGTCAATATTTCATATATATATATATATATATATATATATATGCTATCTTTATATATATATATATATATATATATATATATATATATATATATATATATATATATGTATATATATGCTCTTTCATATATATACCATATATATATTGACCCAGGTGGGAGTTGAATGGTTGGAGAAAGTTGCCTACTTACTTTTAACTTGAAGGAAACATGATATTTGAAAAGTTAAACCTGGGTTTGTTAGCTCATTTCTTATACTAATAAATATATTATTATCATCTTACTCTGATATTCCATGCAAAAGTAGTGCCTGACAAAGTAGCATGCTATAGAAATGGGGAAAATCTCGATTTCAACTCTGACATTTAAATAAGGAATAAGGGTCTACAGACCAAACTAATGAGTTTTGAAACCAAACCAGGGCAAAATTGGAAAGGTTGGGGTACCCCCAATTGACCGACCGGGGCGGGAATTTCTATTACTTCCCTCAAAAACTTTGGGGTATAATGTTTTTCCCCTGAAATTTTTTTTTTTTGGGGTAAGAATGGAATGGTATTTGTTCCATTTTATCCCTTCCATTTTTTCCCTTCCAAAAATTTAAAAAATTATATATATATATATATATATATGTATATTTATATATAAAAAAATAATATATATATATATATATATATATATATATATATATATATATATATATATATATATATATATATATATATATATATATATATATAACTATATTTATGTATATATATCCCTGCTTTAATTATTTTAAATAAGTGCTTCTTATTCTATCATCTTATATTTTCATTCTCACCCCCAAATTTTTTTTTTGGGTGAGAATGGAAAGGTATTTTTCCATGAGAGTAGAATGGAAAAATATTATTTTATAGAATAAAATTATAAAATTATATATATATGTATATATATATATATCTTATATACTACTACCAATTATTTTGGCAATAAATTCTTTTCCATTCTTCCCTTGTGTTTTTCATTCTCACTTACTAGAGATGGAGAAAAAGTGAGAGGTCAGTTTTGAATCAATAACTTTTAAAGAATGATAAAGATAAAATTACACAGAGAGATCAATATAGAGCATCATTAATATACTCAGCCTCATATATTCATTTTATATCAATGCTGTCCACCAGTTTAATCAATGCAAACCTTAAAATCCATCCTTCCATTCTTTTCCCATCCCATATATATATATATATATATATACTCTCTCTCACTCACTCATATATATATATATATATGCTCCATATATATATACTCATATATGCTATTATATATTAATTTGATATTTAAATTCTCGATTATCTTAGGTATAATCGATACACATATTTCTCTTCTGGAATTTCAAAAAAACTTTAACAACATGATTTCTAACTTTTAAAATATATATATACTCACTTATATATGTCTCATATATATATATATATATATATATATATATGTATATGTATATAATGAGTAAAAAAGGTTACCATGTCCCCACTCCTTCCATCCATTCCTGCCCATTCCACCCCATTCCTTTATCTATTATCCATTTTTTAATCAGCCCATAGGCTTCATGCTTTGTCCCATATATATATATATATATATATATATAAAAATATATATATATATATATATATATATATATATATATATATATATATATATATATATATATATATATATATATATATATATATATATTTTAATAATAAAAAATATTTTACTCAAATATTGTTTTTTTTAGTTCCTCCAGAATCTCTAAGTTACAACGAATACTAATGACAGCAAATGTTTATCATATCAAAGGAAATTTACCATTTAGTAGGTCATAATTTTTTACTGCAATTTATGGGTTTTTAAGAATAGATGGCAGTTATGTAAGTACACTACTTTTGTATTCCTTTATTTATTTTAGCTGTCGCTTACACAAGCCTAATGTGATTCCTAAGGGAACAGCTGGATTCACCTCTATATATAACGAAATACCTCTGGAAAGTGTCTGGAGGTAAGCGCTGATTTTTGTGTGGGTTTAGGTTATAAGTTTTTAAAATATTTGCACCAATAATGCTAATAATGTAAATAATATTAAAAAGGAAGTAGAATACAAATGGAAAATTAAAATAAGTTTATTATTACTTTTTAGGTTGCGGGTATAGACCCCTTCTGAACAAATTGCGGGTACAGACCCCTTCTTAAATGAATTCGCGGGTATAGACCCCTTCTGAAACTCTGAAAAGAATACAGGGTATAGACCCATTCTGAACAAAATTACAGGGTATAGACCCCTCTTGAATAATTGCCGGGCAGAGACCCGTCATTCTGAAACAGCCTTGTTTTTAATTATCACAGAAAAGTGTTTCATATAAAAACAGAACAGATTTTATAACTTTTCGTGAAGTGACATTGTGTAATATTAGAATTTTTATTTAAAGTAAACGTGTGAGAAACAAACTGTATAGAAAATTAAGTGTTGACTCGCGTTATAAATTTATTGTATTATTGTTAATCTTACTTTATTTTACGTTTTATACAATGATTATTCCTGTAAGCATGGGCATGTAGCATGCGCTTATTGAGGCTTAACTCTTCAGTATTTCACTATAATAAACTGCAAATATTAAGCAGTGAGAATATTAAATGTTAATTGCCTTTACATGAGCGTACCTGCATGTGTGTGCTTGTGGGAAATCTATATATATTAATGAAGTGAATATCATTCTCCAAACTCTACTTTCTGCTTGAATGTGATTTTTATTCGCAGTAAATTAATGGTGTGTTTGAGGTGCACCAGTATGCATGTAAAAATTAAACCTTAGTTTAGGTAGATCTGTATATATATTTTTAAAGGAAAACTACTATAACATTATCTATAATTTAAAATTTAAAAAGAAATGCTCTTTGTGCTTACAATATTTTGCTTATATATTTTTTTTTGCTCGCGTAACTACCATAATAAAAGTTAATAGTTGTAATAGTCAGCCTTTCCTTAAACAGTACCTGGTCCCATTCTTATAAGTTAAACCCCAGGTTTTTATTTAACGAAGGTAATTGTTTTGCTTCTTGCTAATTATATTGCATTGTTTGATTTTTTTGCATATTCTCATCCCTGCTATATTTTGCTTTCATATATGTGTGGCTGTAAAAATTGCTGTAAAAATTGCTGAAGTCTGACTTGCTACTTCCTATCAAGTGCTTTTCCTCTTTCTATGTTCAAATCTTATGAAGAGTCCAAGGGTTAGTGTGTTCCTTATGTGAAAGGGAATACAGTCTCTGTGGGCCCGGATCGTGTTTGCTCTGCACTCTGTTTGTTAAAACGTAAGTTTCATTTTCACTATTTCCTATTAATTCATATTTCTATTAATTTTCTTTCCATATTCTAATTTTTTTGCTCTGCACCGACGAATTTTTTTTTATTTATGGGACTAAGAATAATACATATTTACCAATTTAGTTCATAATTTTATATATAATACAGTGGGTATTTGGGGGGGGGCCGGGGGGGGGGCCCCCCCGAAATTTATTAGACACTAAAAAGTTTTAAGTATCATATCTGTTTATAATATAAGTTCAGAGGTTAAATTAAGTTTTAGAAATTGACGGAGTTAAGGAACAAATTTTGCAAGTCCTTATTAAAACTAAACTGAGAGCCATGTTTAATTATAACATACCCTATGGATTCTAGTATCAGTGCAGACTTTGCAGCACCACATTCATTTTTTAATTAGATTTTTTGGGATGATTTATTATTCAGCATTAGGAGAGAAGGTTTTTAAATCATAAAGAAATTCTATCTTCCTTGCAATTTGTCTACCGAGCAAGGTGTATGTATATATGCGAAGATAAAATATTGCGTACATTTCGACAAGAGATTCGAAAGCAACAATTGAGATTTAGTAAGCAGAACGGGATTTATAGGAAGATTGAAATGGATAAGACATGTGTCAAAACAGCAAGAGACAGATAGTCTCTTGGTTCGCAGTCACATTTCAAATATTTACATGTGTTTGCAAATATGATGTTTTCCACTGTCTACTGCTAAGTAGAAAGAAGCTTTTCAACATTAAGACTTTGCAATACTTGGAGAATATTATTTGGAGATAAAACTTCTGATTTGCCCCTCTTCTAACATACATTGAAATATTGCAATAAATGAAGGAATTTATCTCGGACTTTTGCCTATCTCATTGCCGGCGATTTTTAAGTTGTAAACATATTAGGGTATGGGGTGATTTTAGCAATTATAAAAATTTTCCATTTTTTCTTAGGAAATTAATATTTTGTGTACCCCTTATAATATAATATAATATAATTATATATTTATTATATATATATATATATATATATTATAATATATATATATATTATATATATATATATATATATTATATATATCATATATTTAAGGAAAACGATTTTTTTGTCTGCCCCCCGAAAAAATTTCATGGATAGCACTTGTTATTATAATATATATATATATATATATATTTTATATATATAATATATATAATTATATATATATATTATTATATATATATATCTATATATATATAATACATTATATATATTATATAAAACTGTTTGGGCATCATTTTCTAAAATGATAATTTTTTCGGCATTTCATTATCTTTTGAACTAGGCCAAGTTTTATAGGTTTATACATATATATATATATATATATATAATATATATATATATAATATATATATACTATATATATATATTATATATATATTTATATATTATATATATATATATATTATATATATTGTTTGTGCATCATTTTTTAAATGATTTTCAATTATTTTTTGACACATAAGCTTATTTTTAAATCAAAAGGATAGCGCCAGTTTTCATTGGTTTTAAGTTATATATTTATATATATCTATATATTATATATATTATATATATAGTAGTATATAATATATATATATATATATATATAACTATTATATATTATATATATATAATCTATTATAGTATATAATATTGTTTTGGGCATCATTTTTCTAAAAATAATGCATTTTTGAAAGAAGGCCAGGATTTTATAGCTTTTAATATATTTAGTAGTATAGACCTATTTGTACCGATGAGATCGCGAATAAGATTTCAATAATAAATTCGGGTGAAAGAGATTTCCAAATTTTAATAATTTGACGCTTATGTCTAATCGTAAATACAAATCAAATCAAAGAGGATGTGAGCGAGCAAAACCAATGGATTATAGATTTTTCAACATTCAGGTTAAAAATTCGGCCCATTGTCACAGTATTCATGCAGACTTGACGGATAAAGACCTTTCCGGTGCACACTGATGAAGCACTCATTCAGCATTCTTGACATTAATCCAGATCTGGGTGGCCATGATGTGAATAAGATGACGAGAATGGTTTATAGATTTCAACAAACCATTCAAAACGGCTACGACAACTGTCATTTCCTATTTAAAAAAATTTAAACGTTTATTCGACAATACTTAAGACTTGTTTTGGCATTCTACATAAAAAGTTCGAGGTTTTCAAAACAAGCATAAACGGTGTCATATTTTTATTATAGACTACATAATGATTATGTTGGTACATGTCAGTTTGATTCAGTTGACTATGCATAGTGAATTAATAGTAAAGTGGAAATTATTATGGTGTATTCTGGAAAATGATACACTTATTAATAAGCGCATCCGAATTATAGGACAGGTTGTAGGTTGATCTCGTTTAACGTAGCGACGCAGCTCACTGTATCGTCAAGTAATTATGTCTGAAATGGTGAATTTCTGTGCATAGAGTGAATGTCAGTTATGCGGTGAGCGAGATACCGTGATAATACTCGCATTACGAGTATACATAGTTTGCATGAGTTCCAGTATTATATAAAATTAAATTTATAATAGATCGTCAATACGTTATGTATATAGACTATTAGTATAATATAATAATATTATATATATAGTTATAAATTATATTTATATGATTATATATATATATAATATATATAATATATTTTGATATATATATTATATATATTGGCGCAGGTTTAGTATTCGTCATATGTTGTTAATAACTATTAAGTGCTACAGTAAACGGAATCACATTGGTGGAATGCTGGTGCAATTTTAGTTAGGGAAGGTGTAAAAAAAAAAAAAAAAAAAAAAAAAATTATATATTATATTAATATAATTTATGTGAATATATCTCAAAAACTACAATAGCTAAGGCGAAAAGGGAAATCACATTTTGGAATCCTGGTTAAACATATTCACATAGGAAAATTTGCCTTTATACGGCACACAGGAGGGGCCTATCGGCGACGAGGACGACAGGGGGGGACGTTTTTCTCATAACCCGTAAGGGAAGGAGGCGGAGGCCCCGCGACCTTCAATACCAAAGAGCGCAGGAGGTTCCGGAGACTCACCCGCAGGGGGGGAATTATGTCGCTATCCCGTAGTTCCCCGGAAGGCGAGAGACGGTGCAACTTTCATGCATCTGGGCGGTATAAAACTCCCTTGGGTCTTCTTTAGTGATAAAAAAAGCAAAATTTAATAGAAAGTCATTTATTTTAACGAGAAACCAATAAACGAAGTCTCTAAATAGGCTTTTAATCATATTGACTTTATTAATTATTAACATAATGTTAATTTTATTTTTTTTTTAACATTTTCCTATGTGAAATTTTCCCAGGATTTCCAAAAATGTATTCCTTTTGCCTGTAGCCATATTGATATATTTTTTTTTTTTTTTTTATTTTTTTTTTTTTTTTTTTTTTATTTTACATTTTCCGCACTAAATTGGACCAGCATACCAATGTATTCCGTTTTACTGTAGCATTAATAGTTTTCAAGATACATATGACGGATATACTAAACGCTGACATATATATATATATATATATATATATATATATATATATATATATATATATATATATTATATATATATATATATATAGTATATTACATATATTATATATATATATATATATATATATATATATATATTAACACAACCAAATAATAAACGTCAATACCGTACCTTCAATATTGCTGGAGATCTGATGATCTGTGTTCCACGTGTTTCTCTGTGAATACCTATATTCGTGTTGTAGAGTATTAAATATGCCCAGACGTAGGTACTCTCGAGTTTCGGGTGAGGACCGTAGGAGGATAATTGAGTGCTATCAAAGAGGAGAGGACTATCTTACAACAGCTGCGTCTCTCAACGTTAACAGATCAACTGCATGGTCTGTTGTAAAAAAGTTTATACATACCGGAGTCACGGAAAGAGATTTGCCTTCGGGAGGTAGGCCCTCTAAAATGGATAATGAGATGATAGATTTCATCATTATGGTCATCGAAATGAACCCATCGATATCACTGAAAGACGCTAACACTCTGCTTCGTGAGACATGGCCACAAAAACCCATGGTTTCTTTAACTACTTTGCATAGATCATTGGAACTAACCCTTATATAATAAAAAAGTGTGCATGAACGTTAACATAGAACGGAATTGTGATGTCCTTAAAATAGAAGAAAGGAGTAAGTGAATACTATATTTGTAGTATTCCAATATATTATAATATATATATATATATATATATTTTATATATTTATATATATATTATTATATATATATATATATATATATATATTTATATATATATATATGGGAGAGAGATATATACATATTTTATATAATATTATATATATATATAATTATATATATATATATTATATATATAATTATATATATATATATATATTATATATAATATAATATATATAATATTAATATTATAATCTGTGGCGGCGTCCAGTTATCTATTGATGCGGAGATGACTGACCATATGAGCGCAATAAATCAATCATTTTTCAATTTCATCATTTTCATATTTTTAAATATATTATATGTAATTAAACCCGTGAAAAGTGAAATACAGTGGTATGAAAAGGGTCAATTACTTTTATTTTTATTTCTAAGACTAATTAATCAGGTAGTAAAATAATGGTATCAATGTTTAAAAGTTAACACAATGGGCCAGTTCACAGTCATTAATAAAATTGGTGAAAGTTAATATAATAAATTTCTACGATCAAACACAACTTTCCGGTTTTTTAACAAGCTAATGGTTTAACACGACCTCTCTTCTTGTAACATGAGGTCTTACTGACTTCTTCTTCCCTCGAATGCTAGGCATTTCTCGGGCAGCATTCTAGGGTGACCTCATTTCACGACAATAGTGCCGTACAGAAGAGTCACCGAATATTTTTCTTACATAATGAACTATAATTAAAAATTTTTAACATACAGCGAACCCCTTTTTTGAGTGATGTTACAGGTGTATATAGCGTGTACAAAGCTATCTATGAGCAGGGTGCTACAGGATGTATCGTGAGGGCAGAAGAGACATTCTGTCCTCAACGTTTTTTTTTTTTTATTTTTTTTTTTTTTTTTTTTTTTTTGGTAGTAATTTGACATTATTATTACGAATAACAAATTTTATTCTTAGCAATACATTGTTATAAAATACATAAAAGACCTTCTTAATCCCCACTCGGGGGGTTTGACTATTTCAACTCTTTATTACAACCCTCCTGTTACTTTTGTTAGAACACGGGGCGGGTTTATTCAAAGTTAAAAATCTTTGTCTCCACTCGTATCAAAGGGTACTTTGCGGTAGAGGAAAGAAGTGATTTTTTTTTTTGAAGGATAGTATCAATTTAATTATTGTCTACTCTAAGAAGTTGCATGCAGAACTAAGAAGCCCCCCCCCTTTTTTTTTTCTCTTCCTTTTTCTTTATTTATTATTCTTATTGTAATTTCTTTACCTTTTATATATATATATAATATATATATAATATATTAATATATATATTTATATATATATATAATATATATATATATATTATATATATATTATTATTGTTTATTTAACCTATTTTTCCTCTTGGGTTTCAGGGTCCCTATCGGTTATGTTTGAAAATTCTTCATTTCTTAAATTTTCTACTGCTCTTTAGCTTGCTTTAAATACTCAACCGCTTTATTCTTTTTTTATCCGTACACCTGAAAGGTCCGAGTCATCCTCTCTGACAGGTTTTCCATAAATTATAACTGTTGATTTCTTATTAACACGGCCCTTGCCTTGTGGAGATCTTTCGGAAACAAATATATTTTTATTTTATACAACACCTGAGGGCCACCTACGCATTAAAGCCACTAGTTTCTTCAAATAGGCACTTTGACTGACTGTTGCACTGAGTGCCTCCTTCTGTAACAAGCTTCCTGGCACTGATAGATTTTGGCCAAACATAAGAACACTGGGAGTGACCCCTTGGTCATTTAGAGGGCTAATCTCCAGTACAGTGCCCAAGGTAAAATTTCAGGCCATTTTAACCCTTATTCTGCCCATATCATTAATCATACACTTAGTGGTCACTATGAGAAGCTTGATTTAATTTTTCGCCAGTCCATTCGGACGAGGGGAGTTAGGCGTCGTGATAATATTATCTATGTTGAGTAGGTTACACACGTCATTAAATAACTTGGCAGTGAACTGGCTTCCCCGGTCTGAGATGAGCCTTTTAATAGAGCCACAGAACGGAAAAATTTCGCCCACTAACACATTTAATACCGAGTCGACCGTCGCCTGTCTAAGAGGGTAGGCGAAGGGATACTTACTAAATCTGTCGATAAAAACAAGCAGATAATTGAACCCCATACTGTAGGGTAGCTTACACAAGTCCACATGAAGGGTGTCAAATTTCTCCGAGACCTCCTTAAACCTGCCGAATTCTGGAGATATCCTTCTAACGCTCTTGTTTTTTTTGACAGACATCACAACTCTGTATAAATTTCTTTACTCTACTATGCATAAATCTGAAGGCGAAATCCGCTTTCAGAATGGTCAAGGTCCGTTTAATTCCCAAGTGATTTGTATTATGTATTTTCTCTATGACATCATCCACCAGATTTTCCGGTACTAATATTCTAGCTGTGCCTGTAGAGATGTCAACCGCCAAGACAGCTCCTTGCCCCGATGGATGAATTCTTTGTAACAGGCCTTCAATCCACTAGTTTTCATTCCCCTTATCAGGTCTTTTATATAACTATCAGTTTCTTGCTCGATAGCTATTTCCCTGAAATCTACACCATCCTGCATTTTCTTCATCAACCCACTTATACTTTTTTACTGTATGTTATCAGTAATTTATCGAAACAAATCAAAGTATTATCATCACCAGCTTCGCTACTATTATCATTGCCACTATTATTACTATTATTATTATTATTACCACTACTACTACTACTACCACTACCGCTTTTATTATTATTATTATTATTATTATTATTATTATTATTTTTTCATTATTATTATTATTATTATTAATTATTAATTTATTTTATTATTATTATTATTATTTTATTATTTAATATTACAGTAAGTCTTGTTCTTTTAACGTTCGATTTAAAGGACTTAACCCTTTCCCAATGGAATTCTGAGAATTCCATTCACAAAGCTCTTCCTCCAATTGTAACCCCGTTTCCATGGCAATTTCTTTTGGCCACGCCCACTCCTCATTTTCTATACAAGCTAATTGCAATTGCAATTCCCCAGCCTCTATATCTTATCCTCTTTCGTTAGCCAATTCTGTCAAAATTATCGCCAATTTATTTTTAGCCTTAGAGACCAATTTAAACTCAACGTCAAAATTTGGCAATGGCATTCAATACATTTATTCTCCGATTTATGACTTTTTGTAGACTCTTTTTTGTTAAGCTGTGATTAACCCACTGTTGCTTGGTACAGATATTTAAAACTTCCTATTTGCAATTAAAGTAAGCATATTTTTGAAACTGTTATTGACGGCATAGTAACTCCTTACAACTGTGGTAGTGCACTTCACCTCAGTCACGTATGGTATTAGAGTGCGAAATCTTCGTCTGATCATTTTCTTCTCCCATCAGTGCGCTGGCTATAGTGAGCTCGCTCACCTTCGTGTATAATAGTAACTCAGTTTTTTCATCAGGGAACGACAACAGGGTGGCGCTCACCATTGCCGCTTTAGCTCTTGAAATGCCCCGGTCTGCTTCCACCCCCGGAATTTTTTTATTGGAGGAGGGTTTTCCTTTCAACATTTTCGTTAAGGGGTTGCAACAATTGAGCCGCCCCGACTATATTAATTCGGCAGAAGTTATATAGACCGAGGAATGCCCTAAGTTGTTTGATAGTTGTTGGCTTTGCAACATTCACTACTGCATCGATTTTTTTCTTACTAGGCTTAACCCCCTTCTCGCTAATATTGAAACCTAAAAAATCTGTTTCTCCGACTGCAAGTACACATTTTTTTGGGTTCATATAAATTTTCATATACTTTAATCTCTCTAAAACTTTCATCGCAACATGTTCTTCAAGAGTCGAACTGGCAATTAATATGTCATCTAAATAAACAAAAACATTCTTTAAATCTCCAAATAAGATCGACATGAGGCGCTGGAAAGCACTAGATGAACACTTGTGCCCTTGTATTAAATAGTTAAAACTGTAGTTACCAAAAGGACAAGTAATAGTGAAATATTTCTTTGTTTCCTCGCTGATTGGCACGTTATAGTAAGCCTGCCGAATATCGAGCCGTGTTAGCAACTTGCAATGTTGCAATTGCAATATGATATCCTTAATCTTAGGCAGAGTAAATTTGTCAGAGGTGGATCTCTGGTTTAATAACCTCAGGTCAACGACTAAACGAACTTCTCCTCCGGACTTTGGCAAGAAGCTGTTGGGTAACCCCAATCGCTTCTCCCACGCGAAATGACCCCCCGCATCCAATCTATTTATTGATTCCTTCTTGAGCCTTTTCAAGAGATGTGGGGCTTATACTCCTCCTCCCTAACGTGTATGCGGCGTGCCTTTGGACCTCTACATGGTAATGGGGTAATTTGCCGCAACTCGCATAAAATCATCTCTTTAAAGGCAACCTCTTTCTCTCCCCTCTCCCATCATAACAAGTGCAATCAACCCCCTCCAATAGTACAATCTTTACACCTTTCTCCCCCTCCCCCACCTACAGTTTTCGTTACCATCGAGTGTGAGCGAGCAAGCAAATTCGTTCTCACGTGTTAAATATAAGCCCGCCCCGTTTTTCTCGGTACTTTGCGCATACTAAAGTGCACTTGCAAAGCTGTTCATTCTTAAATTTACATTAAGGTGCTTCATAGGGATTTTAGGAAAAAGACTTGGTATTTTTCCTATTAATCATTAATTAATTCATATTCACAAAGCGGTATATTTAAAGAAGACAGCGGCTAGAGGAAATATAGAATTTCGAACATGCTTGGAAAAATCGAAAGTTTCCATTACTAAGAGAAATACTACGTCTCGTACTTGGATCCAATAAATAATGACATTTAAAGTCAATAATGAACCCGTGTTTTTTGAGAAAAGGCATGCCGAGGACGTTGAATTTAATGTCTGCAGCGTATGCATGCAAGTCATAAGGTCTGCCTAACCCCAAGTCAATTTTAGTTATTATTTTTTTATAAATATGGATACAGCCTCCGTTCGCGGCCCTGGCACTCCCAATCGGGGCCTCCTCCTTATCCAATTCAGAAGCACTTAAAAGGTCGAGGCAACTCCCCAGCAGTCTAGTAAATAAGTTATTATTAAGTCTAATCACGATTATATATACAATTTTGTCTGAAATGTCCTTTTAATTGTTGCAATGAAGAGACTCCGGTCGAGTTGCCATGATACTCCATACAGTATCAGACTAAGTTCACATGCATTTTTACCTTAATTTTAATGATCCCACAATGCTTATGCGGAAGGAGAGAACTCCTTCATCCCTAAAACTAATACATTCCATTTTTCAGAAAGGGGATTTTGGCACCTTCAATGTTACAATTTTTTTTTATCATTATTTTTATCAATAAGTATGGAGTCACAAGTCTGAATCACCTCTACCCCCGCCTTCTCCCCAGTGATTGGAGTGGGAGAGCAGGTCGACTCGGTCGGGGGAGACAGCGACTCATTCACAAAGCTATCGTTTTCAATGTAATTATAAGAATTTACAAAACCGTTATCGCCATCACTATGGCTATCATTCCTAATTCTACAATCACTATCATTATTACTGTCATTATCGTTATTACTCTCATCATGCGTTGAGTTACAATTAAAAGTTGAAGAGGACCCCAGCCCTAACGACTCAGTGATCATTGACTTCTGTGGGGGAGAGGTTGACTCATGTGGGTGAGAGGTTGACTTACCAGAAGTCCCCACCTCTGCCATTTGAGTCACAATCTCGCCATTAAAACTTTCGTTTTCAGATACATTGTTAATTACCCCCTCCTGCCTCTGATTATTCTTACAAGTAGTGATATTTCTACTCCACTTAAATCTATTAAAATAATTAACATTTCCATTATACCCACGATCATCATAATTACAATTATTATAAAAATACCTATTATTATTATATCTATCATAATTGACACATCCACCATTATCATAGCAACTATTGTAGCCAATACGATCGTTATTATTAAAATTTCCATTATTACAAGTATAAGTATAATAATCATTCCTAACTCTATTACGGCTATCATAATAATAATTTCTTCTACTATTATTACAATTATTAAGATTATTATTATAACGACTATTGTAGAACCCATTTCTATCAAGATTACCAGCATAATTAAAATTAATACCCCCCCCCCCCAAATTTTGACCTATTCATGTAAAAATTGCAGGCCGAGCAATTACAAGAATTTCTACTTACAGCAGCATCATTATTCCCCCACAGATTCACCCCTATTTGGCCCGGGAGTCGTCTCCCGGACCAACCTTTGCGTTTCCCTGTCTCTGGACGTTGGAATTCTGCTGTGGAAGCGGGGGGGTTGCCGGTGGTTGCGAAATGAAATTAAGGCGTACATTGGGCAATATCGACCTTCACATCTAAATGAACTATGCAAGTAGCGCTTGTGGAACCTACAGAGGCCTTCGGTACTTGGGCCAGCTGCAACGTTGTCATATGCTGATCGGTTGAAACCCCTTTCTCTTGAAGCCTGATTATCGCTGGGGGTGGGGGAATTCCTCGCATTCTGACACATCGTTTTAGCGAGTTCTATTACGCTTTTGGCGAGTGACCTCATTTCTTCAGCTGACTTTTCATGAGAGATTATCAGTCGACTTATTTCTCTCTCTTGCGCAGAAACCTCTCTGCTCGGCAGCTTGGTGACTTTCTCTTCTGCTGATCGTACGGCGTTTACAGGCTGCCATTCGGTTCTCCCCCCTCTGGGGAGTTGGGGTTGGTAAGCACCGTTTTGGAGAAAAAATTTGTTAAAAATGTCGTCGGCAATTTCAATTAATTCCTCAAAATCATGGTTCTTCTCTGTTGTCATGAGGGAGATCTGTAATTGCTTAGGCAATCGTAAGAGGAAGAGTTCTCTAATAAATTTAGCATCGTTGTCCGTTATTGAATTCGAAGCTGGATAGCCCGAGCATTTCTTTTATTCTAACTACATAGTCGGAGGGAAGCTCTCCATCCCTCATTCCTGATCGAAAGAATTCTTCTATCTGCGTTCTTAGCGATGGTGCATAGAGTTTCTCTATTACTTTTACTAATTTAGTATAACAATCGTCTTTTAGGGGAAGTTTCAACGAATTTGTAATCTTGCTTGGTAATTTTGATGCCAATAGCCTTACCCTCTCCCTCGGATCGGTGATTTCATTAAGGTTAAAGATCATGGTCGTCTGCCGAATCCATTCAAGGGCATCAAATTCGTTGAAAAGGGGGATAGCATTGAGGGGGAGACTCTTCTTTCTTTTTTTTCTTCCCAAGAGAGTGGGGGAAAGGTGACTTTTCACCAGGCTTGCTGCTTCATGCTCTTCTTGGATTTCGTTTTCCGATTCCGTTTCGTACTGTGATGAGTCACCTTCTTCATTTACTCCTTCGGTCGGGGGGACTTCTTCTGGGGGAGTGTGATGGGGTCTTGATGATTGAGACCGAGTCACAATAGCCAAATTGTTCCTCTTCGTTTGAACTCTGCGTGACTTTCTTTTTAGACTTGGCATTCTTAACGGTTTTTTTTTTGTTTAGGGGAAAGTTTTTAAGCCTATTTCGATAGGGTTTCTTATTTCATTGTTTTTTTTCTTTTTTATATGTTTTTTGTGTGTGTTTTTGTGTTTTGATCGGCACTTTTTTTCACTTCACTGATTAAAATTTTGTTTATTATGATTTTGCGTTTGTTTTTACTTCACTTTGTATATTAGATTTTTTTGTTTGTTCGCGTCACTCTGGAAGTCACCATTTCCTTGTATTAACCCTTGAAGAGTTGAATACAGTGGTAATGAAAAGGGGTAATTACTTTTTATTTTTATTTCTAAGACTAATTAAATCAGGTAGTAATATGGTATCAATGTTAAAAGTTAACACAATGGGTCAGTTCACAGTCATTAATAAAATTGGTGAAAAGTTAATATATAAATTTTTTACTTTTCAAAACACAACTTTCCGGTTTTTTAACAAGCTAATGGTTTACACAACCTCTCTTCTTATAACGTGAGGTCTTAACTGACTTCTTCTTCCCTTCGAATGCTAGGCATTTCTGGCAGCATCAGGGTGACTCACTTTCACGACAATAGTGCCATACAGAAGAGTCCACCGAATATTTTTCCTTACATAATGAAAAATAATAATTAAAATTAACATACAGAGAAACCCCTTTTTTGAGTGATGTTACAGGTGTATATAACCGTGTACAGAGCTTATGAGAGGTGTACAGGATTATCGTGAGGGCAGAGAGAAATTCCTGTCCTCACATATATATATATATATATATAATATATTATATATATATATATATATATATATAATATATTATATATATATATATATATAATATATATATATAATATATATAATATATATTAATGGTCCTAAGTGGTTTGAACCCATACCCTTGGATGGCACTCCAAGAGTGTTACCTCTTGACCAACGATTACAAATATACAAAAATTGATTGTGCATTTATTGCCACAATTATCATGAATAACCTAATAATGTCCGATAAAAAATTACCAGTGTTGCCTCTGACCCGAGTGTAGCGGGAAGGCCCGTCGGAGGTTAGGTGTCCAAAGACACGCCTCACTCCTCTGGGGAAGCTAAGCTTCAGAGGTAAAAATGGGATGCCGGTTTCCATTTAGCTAATCGATGGTCAAAAGGGTAACACCTTGGAGTACCATCTCAAGGGTAAGGGTCAAACCCATTTAGGACCATTACAAATATACAAATGATTGTTGCGTTTATTGCATATATATATATATATATTATATATATATATATATATATATATATAATATATATATATATATTATATATATAATATATATATATATATATATATATATATATATATATATATATATATATATATATATATATATATATATATGCGCTTGAAAAAGCGGATCAATTAAAATGAATTAATATTAATATAACATGCCCAGGTAATCTCTAAATTTGTCGGATCAATTGCGAACACATTATTATTATATAATGTTCTCATCTCTTAGCCAACCAAATTGCGCAAAAAATGTATAGTAATATAACATACAAAACTCATCTCTAAGTTTGTCGCTGCATTCCAATTTGAACGAGTTTGTTTTCATATTAAAGCATCGGAACTTTAAAATTTCGTTCAAACTTCGAAAATATAATAAAGAAATTATAAATTCATAAATTATTATAAGAATCAGTGAAAAACGATGTAAATTTTACTCTTTTTACAAAAATAAGTCCATTAAAGTTCCTTACTTTAGCTACAATATACACTTTATAAAGTATGAAATATGAAAAGAAACTGAAACAATTAAAAACAAATATTGAAAATTTAAACGCAGGCATCAGACCATCTCTCAAGCACTAAACGTCGTTCGTTCAATGAATCAGTGTTGGTGCGTGCATTTTCTATTATATTTGTTTTACCTTTAAAATAAGAATTTCAAGGTAATGCTTATAAGAATTATATAATTATTTATAACGTTTTAGTATTTATTTGTATAAAATATATATATTTCGATACTGGAAAACAGCCAAATCAAATTATTATTATATTACGTAACTATAGGCTATAGGCTACACGGGGTTGGCCGACGTACCGGGTGCGGTGCGGTTCATTTTGGTGCGTCTGCGGCGTCGCATCAAAAATTCTAGAGACCTGGTGCGGTGCGGAAAAAATAAGTGTGGTGCGGTGCGGAGCACGAGAAAAATTAACGGTGCGGTGCGGTGCGGGTCTTTGGATCGCACCGCACCAGTTTCCCGACAAATTTTTAAAAATAAAAAAAAAATTATAAAAAGAAAATTGTTATATATATATATATATATATATATATATATAATATATATATATAATATATATATCTATATATATATTATATATATATATATAATATTCATATTATATATATCATATATATATATATATATATATAATATAAGCACCCTTCAGCAGGTGTATTGGCACACGCAACACTTCACAACAATGACACACCAGCGCAAACACATAAAGAGAGCTCACCAAGGAACAGCGACACCGGACTTCACAAAGTTATTTTTTGGAGCAAGAAAATTAATGATGTAGGATCACTTACGTTTATAAAAACCACCGCTTGCACGTCGTTAGATATTCCTATTCCGAGTTTTATAAGAATTAACAAGTGATAGGTAAACAAATAGTTTTCCATTACGATCTTCATTATCTTCATCATTATGGTGTACAATAACAAATGTAATTGAACCATAAATTTAGATGGAGAGAAAGATCTCAATATCGTCTCTCTCACCATTTTTATTATTTAACTGTCATTGCCTGAGGATAATTAATACTCTCAGTTATTACGATGGAAGACAAACAAGTGTTTGATGATTATCATAATGATATCTTTTAATGATTTGGAGTAAAATGATACAATGGTTAGGGTTAGAATAGAATTGTCATGGGATTGGAAGACATTTTTTTTATCATCAGAGCGGCCGCTACTGCAGAGAAATTCATTTAAGTTCTGTGCCATGACTACTTAAAACATATATCTTCGCTAGAGATTGAGTAAGCGCTCATGTATTACTGAAATTAGCAGACCGTTGTAATACCATGGTCCTTTATTTCTATTTCTAGCTTTCTTACTGAGCCATAGTCGCAGATGATTAAAGTTTTGCAGCTTTCGACTCTATATTTATGGACGCATTTCCTTCGCTGACTCTTGTGAGATGTCGCAAAGATTCTCTAATGTTTTGATGGGACTGACGGAGTTTGGTTGTCCACTCTTGAAGAAACATAATTTCTTTATATTGGAACCCAATGCACTTCTACTGTTTGTCGATCACTAGGAACTCTCATAGCGTGGGGGATTAGGGTATCACACTTTACACGCCAAAACTTCTCCCATTTAAATACGTCTCACGTGAAGATTTACTTCACCTGAATGTATGACCTCTTCAGTGATGAGGTTCAGAGCACACACATAATCTCTGCTTTCGAATAAATGTCCACGGCCTATACACGGTCACAGAAATTCCAACTAAACTGCTATATATGTCCTGACGGCCAAGACTTAGGTTCTGCGAAGACACCCTAACTTTGGAGATTGGATTTATTCAGCTTCAATAATAGTATCGCCTATTAATTCTCTGTATAATCTTTAGTTTAACTCTGTTATATATTTTTTTTCAAATAATCACCGTAATATTTCCTTTGAGTAGTGTGTTGAAAGAGACCGATACTTTCGTTAGCCGTACAAAGGCAAAGAATATCAACGTGACGAAACAGAAGATCTTCCACTACTATAATTTCTGTAAAATTACTATCTATCCATTATGATTTTTCGTTTCTTTGTCCCATATATTTGTATTTCTATATAGTTTAAGGCTAATCTGCTTCGTTCTTAAGCTGGAATTGGGATGATCCTTTACCTCTTTTGCCCTCATTTCCTTGTGTTTGCTGCTTAGATAGTTTTTAACCCAGTTGTCATAATTCATTTCCGAGAATAACTACGATTGTAAAGTGAACGATTTGCGATGTCATGGGAAATAATATCGAAGTAATCCCAAACCACACTGGATAAGGATGCCATTGCGGAATTGCTTCAACAGTTGAATTTCGAGCGAATACTCAAAAAGTACGAGCCTATCAATATGTAATATGCATAATTTCGATGTGAACTCAAATTACTATGCCCCTGAGGACTGAACTAGTCAACTTCCATTCAATCAATTTTCTCGCAAAAGTTGCGTAAATTTTCTAGCAAGTCCCATCAGAACATTTTTTATTCCGCAGAGTGGCGAGAGTGGCGCGAGGTGCCTAAACAATGAGGTGTTTACTTTATAATGAATGTCGACTAATACGAAATCAATGCGTAATAATATATACTTACCTATTATTCTATATATAATATATATATATATATATATTATATTATATATATATATATATATATATATATATATATTATATATATATATATATGTATAGAAGAGAGAGAGAGAGAGAGAAGAGAGACGAGAGAGAGAGAGAGAGAGAGAGAGAGAGAGAGATGACGAGAGAGAGAGAGAAGAGAGAGAGATAAAGCACAAAGTGTTCTGATGCGACAATCTTAGGGTGCGTGTTAGAGTTCCATAGTGCTGAGAATGATAAACGAAGAATGAACGTATTAGAGAGCTGTTTGTGTGTGCCTCTGCCAATGAGATGCCCGAACATCATGAATCTAGATGTGTGGCAATTGGCTCGAGTGGACAAGATACTGTGTTCGAATGTTGTAAGCTGACATGCCTATGGTATAGTGCTGTGCGATTCGACACTCAATGAGCTCTGGATTGAGTCAGATAAAGGGAATACCTGGAGGAGAGAAATGCGAGTTGGCAGAGGCGAAAGAAATGTGCATAAAAGGAGTGAATGGCAGGGTTTGTGATGGGTATGGTTGTGGCCCACCTGGTCCAGGGGTATGCAAAACCCCACAGTACAACGAATGGCCATTATTTTATACTATCTTTCTAATATAGTATATATAGATAGGATATTATATATATTATATATATATAATATATATATATATATATATATATAATTATATATATATATATATATATATATATATATTATATATATATATATTCCAAGCAACCTTCTATGGATTTAAATAAGTACCGAATTTCAAAGCAGTGATATCGAAGCAGGTGACTTGAAAAAACTGTCTGCAGATGCCTTCTTTCTGGGAGGCGGATCGACTAGAGGCCCCTTTACATACCAACGGCTGCGCTTGTTGTCGATGGTTTCGAGTCCTGGCGCGAATGAATTTTTCTTATACTGCAAGTATGTTATGCCCTTGGTTCGGAGTATCTTGACTTTGGTTGGATACTCCTTTAACCCAGGAACACCCAAGCATCATTCTGTGGGATTTACATAAGTACGAGTTCTTAAAGCAGATGATGTTCGAAGCAGGAGATTTGAAAACTGTTCCTAGATGCCTTCTTTTTCTGTCAGAGCCCCCCTGTCCAATGTCGAAAGGCGACGCTGTTCGGTCGATTGGTTCGAATCCTGAGCGAGGAAGTGAAAAAAAATTTTTTCTTATTGCAAATTTCTCGCAACAAAGCATGTTGTGTCTATGTCGGCGTTGTTTTCGACTTTGTTGGTGTTGCCTCCTGTAAATCCAGGAGCCAGCCCCCAAGCCAGAATTGCAGTTTTAGCCACAGCAGGAGGTTCCAAGCACCCTTCTGATTTGGATTTAAATAAGCAGGAGACTGAAAAAAACTGTTCTAGATGCCTTCGTTTTTTCCTGGAGAACTTGGATCGGATTAATGGTAGATCCCCGCTAAGTTGGGTTAACGGCGAATGCTGGTGCTCGATCTATGGCCTCGAGTCCTGGCTACGGTGAAATTTTCTTCGCCTAATTATCTGCAAATTTGTCCGCAACAAGCATGTTCGTGCCCCATGTCGACGGCTTCCTTGCCTCGACTATTTGGTTGCCTTCCTGTACCTCAGGGGCCAACCTAGCAAGAATGCCGTGTAGCCCCCAACAGGTTCCAAGCATATTATATTACATATAATATATAATATTAGATATATATATATTATAAATATATATATATATAGATATATATATATAATATTATTATATATTATTAATTAAAACTATATATATATATATATATAATTAGTATATATTATCCAAAAATGGCATCGGATTCCCAGCTTTTTGCTTTTTGGTAAATTTTTTTTACAACCCAAAAGAAAAATAATAATTTTTTTTTAACTCCGAACTTATACAAGTTCGTTCTTGCCCACTGCTTTGAAAATGCTCAGTACTTTCAGGCAATAAATTTTTCATCATCTAAGAAAAATATTTCTTGAAAAAAAAAAAATATATATGGGGAAGCAAAAATTACATTTGTTCCTCCCGGCTGGCCGGTTTCTGCATCTATTTGAAAATTGTTCAGGACGTCTTCTGGCAATTAATTTTTTTATTCTCAAAGTACGTATATATAGTATATATTAAATATATATATTATATATTATATATATATCTACTTATATATATATAATATATTATATATATATATATATATATTTATATATATATAATTTATATATATATATAATATATATATATATATACTAATCAGGCACGTTGCCGTGACTTTTTCCTACTACAGGTATTTTAATTAATATTTATATATATATAATATATATATATATATACAATAATATGATATATATATATATATAATATATATTAATATAATATAAATATATATATATATATATATATTATATACTATAATATTATATCGCACGTTGCCGTGACTTGTCTCTCAGGGTAGGCACTCTAAATTTAAATATATATATATATATATATTAAAATATATATATACTTATATTAATATATATATTTAATATATTAGTATATATATATTATATATTATATATATATATATATATATATGTATGTATACAAGTATGTATTTATGTCTGTATGTAGCCCTAAGCTATTGAAGGTAATGGGCCCCCCCTTTATATATTATATATACAATATAATACTATAGTATATATTATATATAATTATATATATTATATATATATTATTATATATATATATATTATATATATATATATATATGATAATATAAGGGAGAGGTTTGACCGTCCAAAAATTCGCAAACATGATCTACATTAAAATATTTCTTTTTCTTACCTTTGACAAAGCAAAGTCCACCAATGATGTCATCAAATAGATTAACTGCGTAGTTTGTCCCACCCCACTTCTATGCACGATTTGAGGGGGCTTCAGTTAGCAATTTAGTTTAGATTTATGTGTAGTCTAAATTCATTTTTTATCCTTGTCAGTTTGAGAGAAAAAGATCGTTATCCCATGGCCAATTTGTGTAATTATCATCATTACAAAGGACATTTCTCAGAATTGAATTCATACATTAGGGATATGCCTGATTGGACGATGATTATTAATATTATGTCGACAGAATCCTTAGTGTGTCAGGTTATCATGCCCATGGTTTGACCAATGTTAAATATTTATGAAAGTGCTCGAGTTCTCAGCAAAGATATCGTCCACATTTTCAGGATATTCGTTTTGTTTGATTTAATGTATTAAGCTCCTTTTCTCGAATTCTCTTCTCTGTAGCAATCTATCCTTAGATCTTTGTTTAAAAAGGAAAAATCTTTTGCAGCCTCCATTGTTTGTATACTTAAGCCCTCTTATGTTTGCCAAATTTGATTTCTATTCAGGTTCCATCACAGGTAGATAAAATCTTAGAAGATTGTTCTTTGATTCTTGAACTTGTCTCTTGCTGAAAGATTCTCTAAAGCATTTCATCTTCGATATAACCCTCCTTTAGATGTCTGCGTTTTCTTATAAGCAACATCAGACAATTTGTCCTTTGCTTGTTTTTCAAAAAAAGATATTCAAAATAGATTACGGAACCTTTAACAAATCGAAAGTTGAAGCATATTATTACTACAAATTAACATTCTTAGGCTAATCTTTTGGGTTTGCAGTGACTGGACTAAAACTTCTGGTGAAATTCATCCCAAGAAAAATAACCCCACAAGATATTAACATTTATCAATAAATTCTAGTTCCTCCATTTATTCAAAATGTTTTTGGCTTGAGTTCTTGTTTCATCCTTCTCTGTGGCATCAATATACAACTGAAGCAATGCAGAAAATTTTTCGTCGTAACTGTCAAGTATTGCAGTTGTGGCCCTTGAATGAGCTTCCCATCTAGTCTTTGACAAAGACTTTTGAACTTTTGAATGATCTTGAAAGAATGACAACGCATTGCCCATCTATTTTGTAGAGAAGCTGAAAAAGAAAATCATATATTTTCTTGTAACAATTCCAAAAGAATTACCGCATCTAAGCCAGCAGTTAACTGTGCTCTACCAAAAATTTCAACGGAAAATACCTGCACATGGGATATACTATAGCAGACTTATTAATTTTTAATAACATTTCTTGCATACCTTTATATTTGCCAGACATGAATGGCCTCGACACTTACTAAAATCTATTTCACATTCATTTGGAAGGTAATCATGCACCATCTTAGCTATACTTTCCCCAGTATGGCTATTTATCTATAGGAAGGTTAGAAAACGTTCAATAGGGAGTCCATTATCCTGTGAGACATACCTTACAATAACAGTGAGCTGATCTACATGGGACAGGTCTGGAGTGGAATCTACAGATAAACCGAAATATCCTGATGCTTTTAAATATCCAATTGAATTTTCATTACTTTTTAATTGCATCCTTTGGATAGAAATTAAATTCTCAATTGAAATTTCTTCGCATATTTGTTTTAGGAAAAGAAGGGATGTAACACCTGATCCTTGCTTATTTCCCAAAATTCTTTATATGAATTGCTTAAGGAAAAGGTACAATCAAATACTTTGCACAAGTTCAAGGTAATCCCAAGTAATTGCCATTGTGGGGAGAACCAAATATTTCCTTAATTCCTTCGAAAGGTAATCCTCGCGACTCCAGTACTTCTGAATTGCGGACAACTCGTTCAAGAATTCGTGATTTCCCAGTACCTGCCCGTTTATTATGGTATCTGTTCTGCTAGTGACCCAGTCAAATTGTTAAGCCACGAAACCGTTTTTCTTGCAAAGCTCTGCTACTGAAATATTTCTATGATCTTCCAGTATATATAGATGATTTTGAATTTTATTTTTAAAAAAAGGTTGATGACACAGTTCAGAAAATCCATCTAGAGTATCGGATTAATTGGTTTTGGAGAATTTGAAAAGAGTTTGCACACAAAACAGTATATACGACCAGTTTCTGGTGAATATACTAACCATTCTCTGCAGTATTTTTCACCGTTAGCCCGTTTGGGATAGAAGAAACTCTTTGAACAATATCTGTCTTGGTTTACATAACACCTGTTTGACTTTTCAAATGAACCATCTGAGTGTTGACACTCTGACGGACCTTTTTCTACCTAGTATACGATGTCATCTTTGCTTAAATCACCCCATAGCCCAACATCATTCTGTTTGTTTTTTGAGGTTGGATCTTCTCTGTTCGTACTACTAGTACTCTCTTGTTGGTCAATCTGAATTCTTTTTGATTCAATCATTGAAGCAGATTCTATAGAACTAAATGTACCAGGTTCTGTATCAGAAATGTGATGGATATCAGTATCATATGAGGGACCCGCTATGATACTGGCGTTGGGTTCACCAGAATCAGGCGACTCATGCCCCTTATCTGTCTTTGTAAAGAAGCTATCTAATTTTGCCAATTTGCTAAGCGTATATTCAGCTTTCTGCTTCTCCTTTCTTTTTTGAGCTCCAATTTTATAAATTCTAAATGACATTTCAGGAACCGTAGGAAATTTTTTTATAATTATTTTATAGTAGCAAAAGCAAAGGAAATATCTGTAAATTTCGTGTAAATGTTTCTACTTTTTTTACATTGATTATTTAAAAAAGGGTCAGGAACACTACATAATTATCATATATATATTATATATATATTATATATATATATATATAGTATATATATAAAATATATATATTTAGATATTATAATATATATATATATATATATATAGTACTATATTATATATATATTACTTATATATATATATATCAGGGCGGCTCGTCTACAATTATAGCGTGGTTGCATCTGACAGTTTTCCACCCCCCCCCCACCCCACCCAAAAAAAAAATTATTACTTATAAATATATATATATATATATATATATATATATATATATATTAATATATTATATATATATATATAGATATATATATATATATATACGTATATATATATATTAGTGATTGCGGACGATTTTATGAAATTTTTTGCCGATGGGACGATGCACGATGAACGACTTAGGAGCAAATTTCACCGGATGACGATGACATGACGATGACCGAGGACGATTAATTGAAAAAAACTTATTTTTTAAATTCTCTCTCTCTCTCGTCTCTCTCTAGTATATAATATATTTATATATATATATATAATATATATATATATATATATAATATATAATATATTATAATATATATATTATTATATATATATATATTATATAATATATATATATATATATATATATATATATATATATATATATATATATATACTATATATATATATATATATATATATATATATATATATATATATATAGTATATATATAATATATATATAATATATATATATATATATATATATACTGTATATATAAAGGCTGTAGACAGGAGGGTCAGGGGGTTCAACCTCCCGAAATTATTTTAGCGATCAAAAATTTTGATTCCTTAAATAAAAATCAATTAATAATTAATAATAATAATAAATTTAGAATAGTAATAATAATGTTAGTAATAATAATATAGTATAAATTACTTAATAATAATAATAGTTAATCAATATAAATGGATTATGTATTTATTAAATGGATAATGAGGAGACATGTGGGGTCCCGTAACGATTTCTTTAGGCAAGTGGCATTTCCTCCTTTCATACATGTATAAAATATTTTTTAGACCATGGGACTTAAATTGTAAGGTTTCCAAGTTTGCCAAAGATAGCAAATTGGAGCTACCTCAACTCAGTAAGGAATAATGATATATGTATAAAGATTTAAAAGATAAGGAGGGAGCTTTAATCGTTGATGGTATGAGCAGGTTCATTTCTTCAGCTAAATTTATCTTTCCTCATTCATTCCTTTTAAAACTAAATCTTTTCCCTTTCTCATAAAAAAAATCCATGGGTTGATCGTGCTTATTTCTCTGGCCAGTTCAGCAGAGAAGTGAGTATCGGAGTATGAAAAATTTTCGGTTCTCCTATCACATTTCTCGCATATTTTTCATTCAGCTAGGAAATCGTTGCAGGGATACTCTTCGACGAGAAAGCTGGCTTTCATCAAATGAAAGTGACGCTAACCTCCTTGGTTCTCCTTTTCTGAAAAATCTTTCATCTCTAGCAATCTGTCTGTTAAATCTGGCTTTGCCTCCTCTTATTTTTGATCTGATCATTTGTTGTTTTGTAATTTCTCCAAACTTGAAAGGCTAATCTCTTCTGCCCCATAGCTCAACTATATTCTCTATGTCCAAATACTAGCACTTTCCGTCCCTCAGTGTTGGAAGCTCTCACTGTCCAACCTATTCGCCAAAAAAGGAAGTGGCCTCTGAAATGCCTCTTTCTTCTAACTATCGCCCACGTAAGCTCTCACTTGTATTGTTTCTATTCTAAGATTTTGAAATCCCCTTCTCAACTCACTTTCTTAGATCATCGGATTGGAAACTTCACTCCGATCTGCGCTAGTTTACCGGCTCCTACGCTTGCACGAAGATCTACTGGCCGCATTATACATTCCCTATCAATACCATTGTATGGGTTTTTTTCGCTCTGGGTAGGAAACTACGGGGAGACTCGTGGTTGTGGCGGCTTGGAAAGATATCCAAAGCATTTGACTTAGTATGGCACGGGCGTCACTGACTCTTCCAAGCTCCCTCTTTGGGGTTTCTCTCTTCTCTTTGCTACTTATATCTATCTTCGTCTTTCAAATCGCTCAATTCGGCTGTTTTAGTTATGGGACGACTTCTTTCTCTTTTCTTGCTCAATAGTTGCGTTGTTTCCTCAGTTTGTTTTCTGTCTTATCTCCTACTTGTAGTCCTTACCTTTTCATTAATGATCTCTCACCTGCACCTCTAACTCTACCCACTCATATTCCCGATTTGGGACTCGACCTTCATTGCTTTAACTGCATATCAATATCTACTCCCACTCCTTTACTGCTGGAATTACCCTTCTCGTCTTAATCTTTCCGATTTTATTCTCGCCTTGATGGATACGAACATAGACTTTTGCGTGAAATTCATTACTTAAAACCCCAACTTTTTTACAAAATCTCCTTCTCCAAAAGTTACCTTCTAACTTTCCTAAATCTCTTTTCGACGGTTTCTGTGTCCTTCAACTCGCTCTCCAGATCCATGTAAACATCCTTGGCCTTAACATGAACAAAAAATGTTTTGGAAACCTCAATCACATGGTGGCATAGGTGGCCTCAAAGAACTGGAAGTTCTGTTAGACTGTTTTACAGAATATTCCTCCTTTCTCAGTTTGCTTCCGCTATACCAAAGGCTCTCATCCGCCCCATGTATGGAACTGCTCTCATATCTGGGGGGGGCTCTGGTTTTCACCCGGCTTAATTGGTACCGGCTTTTGGAGAGGGTCGAGTCAACGGCAAAAAGCTTATAGAACTGTTCTGCACTTTCCAAGTTTTTTTACTTTGACCCTCTATCTTTGCCAGGCAGGTGAGTGGTGCTTTATCCCCCCCCCTTCTTCACTGCGGGTTTACCCCCCTGCCCTTGAAAAACCGATCAGGGGGGGGGCGGGGCGGGGGGCGGGGGCGGGGGGGGCGGGGGCCACACCCCTCTTCACAAAGAAAGCTTTCGACCGACTACACGCCAAGCGATTTAAAAAACCGCCCAGCGGCAAGTGCTCGAGGGAACTTATCCTCGCGTACCACCACCTTTACACCGCCTCTCGTTAGCACAATAGGTCTGTATCTATTCTGCGCACGAGTATTGTGTTGCCATTGGTAACTCCAGGCTAGTTTGCTTCGGTGTGTTGCTTCCTTCTTTCCCACCACCTCTGTTTTTGTGGAATTCCTTCCATCTTCTGTATTTCTACTGAATATTAATCTCCTCATTTTAAAGCCTTCGTCTGTGCTCATATGCGTAATTTATTTGCAGGCTTAGATGGCTTGAAAACTTTTTGAGGATAAACACCCCCCTCTGAATTAGGGCCTCTTGCCCTTTGAGTGGTGGTGACAACTGTAAAAAAAAAAAAAAAATCCTTGATGGGGCGATATTGGCAAAGTTGAACTGAATTCTCTATTTTCCCATCCATAAACATCATTCAGATTATTCCAGAAAATCGTACTCCCTTTCAACATTACCCTCAGATGGATCATTATGTCGCCAACCACAACAAATTATTGCATCTTTTCAACACAAAATTTAACCTTTAGAACTTCTATTCTAGTACTCACACACACACAAAATCTACCATAGCTCTTCTATCCACATCTCACTCATCAGAATTGCAAATCCTTCTATCCCCCCTTCTCATTCCTTTCCACATCAGCACACACACACATTTTCACACCACACCACTCTTTTTCAGCCGATCTTCCTTTTCATCTCTTGTTTCTCACAGCGAGCAAAAATCATAATTTGATTCCCTCCCCTCCTTTCTAAATAATCCATCACCTCTCTCCTCTTCTCCTAAACATTTATTTCTCTGACATACCATGTACCCATACGATTCATACATTTTCGCCGAAGATAGAAGGCCGCTGACTGCGATCACGACCTTTCCGAGGCATGCATTAGCCATTTTCTGGCCAAAAGATAAGTGGTTAGTAGGCAGCCAAAGCCTAACTTACCACCGTCCCCCTTAGTAGCCTTCTACGGAACACGGCAGTACTGACATGTAAGTTGGCAATTTTTTTTTCTCCCTACACGTATGGATATAAAGGATAGGGATTTGTAAGATGTTGTCTAGAAAGAGGGGTGTGAATATAAGCATATGTTTAAATATATGAATATGTTGTCTTGGAAGAGAGTGTGGATATGAACGCATAACAGAAAGGCGAAACCATTAGCACTGGAACAGAGGTCCCAAACTGTTTTGTCTCATAGACCCACTTGCCATGTTTTTTCGGTTTTTGGGTATAGACCCCTGCTTGTACCTGATTATTAATTTTTTGCAAAACTTTAATAAAAAAAAACCAAACACACATGTGAGTTTTATACTTGGTTGTATAAATTAAGTTCAAATTTTAAAACGAAACCAAAAATTAAAATTTGGATAATAAGGCACAAAATAATAAGGCAAAAAAATAATCTTTTTTAGTAAAACTATAAAATGTTTTTTTATAATAAATTTTCAACATTTCGGCCATCAATTTAGTTAGGTTTAATCTCAAATTCTCCTCGGTAATGATGTCCAGTCTGTTTTTTTTTTTTTTTGTTAGGAGATTGGCAATCGCTGAAATCCCCTTTCACTAGGTATAAGGATGGAAAAGCAATTAAAAAACTTTATAAAACTTTGCTCGCGATACTTCCATAATACGGATTAATAACCAGTATGTCTATATTTTTCGAAGCCAGAATTTTTCGTGGATATCCATTTCTAAGCTGTACCTAAAGTTCTTCGTTAGTGCTTATTCCGATCAATTCCTCTTGTAATATGACATCCCTTTCTTGTATGTCACCATATGGATTGATTAGCCACTGTGGTATTACCATAGTCAAAACATCCTCAAAAACCTAAATTTCAAAATAGATAAGGCGGGTATTTATTAATAGTTTACCGTTAGGTGTTGTTTATTAAATCTTTACATAAAATAACTAGGCAAAAAAATAAATGCTTTTAGTGGGAAGGATGAACCTGATGCCTTAATAATAAAGTTTCAACATTTGACATCATTTTAGTTATGTTTAATCTCTAATCTCCTCGGTTAATGATGTCTATTCTGTTTCTTTTTTTTTTTGCTAGGAGATTGGCAACCGCGCTGAAACCCCTTTCCACTAGGTATAAGGATGGAAAAGCAATTAAAAACTTTCTCGCGATCCTCCATAATACGGGATAAGTAACAGGTGTGTCTTTTTGAAGCCAGAATTGCTGATATTCGTTTTGTTTCTAAACTGTACCTAAAGCTCTCGTTAGTGCTTTGATTCCCGATCAGTCCTCTTGTAATATGGAATTGCCGTTTTCTTCAATGTCACCACATGTGTTTGATTGAATTTATTATTCCACTGTGGTATTACCATAGTGAAAACATCCTCAAAACCCAGTTTCAAATCTTGAATTAGAGGGGATTAAAAGTGAACTAGGGTTTGAACGCGTCTTCCTGACAGTTTGTTCCTGTGACCAAATTCTGGAACTGGCAAACAAAAAAAAAAAATTTCTACAGATCACCGTCCAATGTTTTGCTTCATTAGCTTAATTCTGGCAAGAAAAAGATGAAAATTGACTGGACTCCTTTTTGTTTTAATCAAAATTAAATATTATTGTAAGGGAAGAATATAGCCATTAATTTAGTAAACAAATTAGTGTTATGAGACAATGTCTGGCTCCCACTTGATTAAATTTTCTTGTAAAATGGGATCTTTTAGCCATCCAGAAACTCTAAAATAGTCTCAAAAAGTGCAAAATAAATCTTGTCAAACATAAAGCCTTTTGACAGCCAGCGCCGTACTTCAGTGTGAAGAGGTAAGTAAATTGAAATGGAAAGTTCTGCGGTATTTTCTTCACACAACTTCGTCAAAATAACCTCGTTATTCAATGTGTTTCGGATTCCGGCGCTTTACTGCGATGAATGACATGGAAGAGATTTCATGCAAAGTCTAACATTCAGATTTTTATAGCAAACTAAAATGTGTCGATGGATGACGCCAGTTTCTTGTATTCTAAACACCCTTGGTGCTATTTGTTTTTTTAAATGCTCTTATAAGAAAAATATCCCACAATTAACGCCCCAACATTGGAGGTGCTCCATCGTATTTACTGTATATATTTGATAAAATGGATTGTTTTTATTCTAATGAAGTAATCCTTCAAAACATCAAATGTTGATTCGCCTTTAGTGTCGGTTGTCAAAGTTCTCGCGAAGAGCAGTTCTTCTTAGATTTCTTGATCCATAATGAAACGAACATATGCCAATAATAATGCTTCATTACCAGGTAAAGTTGACTCGTCCAGCTGTATAGAGAAATGGGTCGTTTGCAAATCATTACACAAGAAGCTCCAATATCATAACTCATTTCATCAATACATCTTTCAACTGTGTTGTTGCTTAAAGAAATTCTTTTAATGATATCAGATGTAGGTTTGTGTAAAATGGTTTTTAAAACTCTTGAATGGCTGGCAAAATTAACTTTTCTCCGATGATAGTATGTGGTTTTCCGGATTTTGCTAAAGTAGTGAGATATTGTAAGTCGCCCGCAAACCATCATCGTCTCTTTGTGACGTCGAAGCAAATATTCTGTCCACCGTGGGTCTCTTCTGAATTTTATCTTTAATTGTTTGAAAGTATTTCAAATCTTTACCTGTTTTATAAGGGTGACATCTTCTCAGATGATCCTCCAGTTTAGATGGTTTCATAGCGTCATTGCTTAAAACTGTTGTATAAAAGGTGCATAGGGAATTGCGCTGTCTTCGCGAAGAATTTCTACGATGCGCGCGTATGGTGTGACATTGATGGATGCTGGTTATTATATCATATATTGTACAAGTTTTTACAAGTTCAAAGTTTATTGCGACCACAAAGCGAAAGGCTAACACCTTACACAATTTTATGAAATATTTACTAATTAATTTTAATATATAATAACCTAAATGAGATGAGATCCACCATCGTTGACCCCCATTTACACTTTCTGGACCCCAATATTTTTTGAAGAACCTTTCATGGATCCCTTTGCGGGTCGTTGTTAGACCCCGGGGGTCTATAATTAGGACCACTTTGGCGAATCAATGCACTTGGAAATAATTTCATACATAACCTAAGCAATGGGGGGGTATTATATAAGATATATAATAAATATATATAATATATTATATATATAATATATATATATATTATATATATATATATATAATATAATGATAATATATTATATATAATTATATATATTTTATTATATTATTAATATATATTATTATGAGTTTAATATTATTTCAAAATTCTCTTAATTTTGTATAATTAATCGTGGCAAAATTAATCGGCCGAAATTTGCCGATGACGACTACGCATGAACGATGTTAAAAAAAAATATGATGCCGATTTTTCGCCGATGGACGATGACGATTAATCGTTGCCCATCACTAATTATATATAATATAATATTATTATATTATCTATTTATTATATATATATAATATATATAATTATATATATATATATATATATATGATATATGGGATCATGTCGATTATTCCGCCTCCACCTCATATATTATATATACCAGCGATTTGTATGAATTTCGAACTCGCAATTTCATAAAAAATTGAGGTGAAAATGCCCTTTAAGTCAAATGAACTTTGTTATATTTTAAAGCAAGCTCACACCTCAAAAATATGTATAACTAAACCTCCTGTAAAGATAACCTTTACTTAACTTATATTTAATGTAATTTATTTTATTTGGCATATTTATTTTTATGTTTGCAAGTTTTATTGTTTTTTTTAAAAAATAATAAATTTTGAAATTAAAACGGCATTTGGGCCCCAAAAATCGAAGGCTTATGAAATCCCCCTTATTTTCGGGCAATTTCCAAAGAAGTCAAGTTACCTTTGAATACCCACGGATGACGCTAAAAGGAAACCTACAACTTTACTCTGAAAAGCAAAATAACTTTTGCTTATCAGAGAGAGCGAAGGCATATACGTAGAAGATCTAATAACTCTCGGCGGGCCTCCCCGCTCACACTCAGGTCAGAGGAAACACTTGGGTAATTTTTAATCGGGAACTGATTATGTATACGGGTTTTTCGTGCATAAACCGCACAATTATTTGTATAAATCACATGACCCTAAGTGGGATTGAACCCTTACCCTTAAGATGGTAAACCAAGAGTGTTACCTCTTGACCACGATGAGCTAAAAGGAAACCCACCACTTTGTTCCTCTGAAAGCAAACTTAGGCTTCCCAGAGGAGTGAGGCATGTCGTGAGACATCTAACCTCCGGCGGGCCTCCCCGCTCACACTCGGTCAGATGGGCAAATCACTTTGGTAATTTTTAATCGGGATCTGATTACGTCATACGGGTTTGTTCGTGCATTAACCGCACAATTATTTGTATAAATCACAGGACCCTAAGTGGGATTGAAATCTTACCCTTAAGATGGTAAACCAAGAGTGTTACCTTCTTTTAGCTCATCGTGGTCAAGAGGTAACACTTCTTGGTTTACCATCTTAAGGGTAAGGGTTCAACCCCACTTAGGACCAATTTTCTTCAAATAATTGTTGCGCGTTGAGTGTACGAAAAGCACGTATAGTATATATATATTATAGTATATATATTTGTATAAAATATTTATGAGGTATTATATATATATATACTATATATAACTACTATTCAATATCGTTATATATATATATATTATACCGTATATATATATTATATCATATAGGGAGGGGCTGAGGGGTATATAGGGGGTTAATTATACGCTTCTAGGCGTTCAAGATATCAGTTGTGTTCAAGTACAGAGTTACCATTAGTTACTCTAATTGTTCAAGTACAAGTATCTCTGCAATTTAGCTCAGTAGTACAAGTACTATAGGCATCAAATGTATCAAATTGTATCTAAAGTACTAATGTAAAACTTATTCATATTTATATATTATATATATTAATATTATATTATATATATATATATATATATTTATATATATATTTTAATTTATATATATATTATTATAATATTAATATATTTTATGTTGTAATTATAATTATAAATATATATTAATATTTTAATTGAATTATTAATATATATATATATTGAATATATATAATATTAGTATTAATATTAGTAATAATCATATCAGCTCGACACTTTTTACTCCCCAGGACTGGGGATTAGATAGAGAGGTGAAAGGTTAGGCATATATCTATCAAAAGATTTAGAGTGAGAAAGAGGAGATGAAGCACAAGTCGAAAAGAAGGCACACTTACCTCCCTTTGGTTGGGGAGTTCAACTATTCTTAAGGGCACCTCCCAATTTTCACCCCCACCCCTAAAAATGGACATAAATTCGGATTTTACGGTCGATTTTTGACCAATAAAGACCAAGGAAACTGTAGCTTTATTTTTGCCACCTCTAGAAACGTTGTTTTCGGAGTGTTTTTCTGTGACTGTTAGTCAATATACTTTCAGAATTATCCATATTTTCAAACGGCATGTTATTTGACATTTTTCGTATCAACTTACCAGAATTTTTATTATATAGCGTAAATGATCTTCAAAACTTTGAAATATGCGAGATAGATAGTCATTACCTTACAATATCAAAGAGGTGATTTTCGTTTTTTTAGTTTTGTGCTCAGCGTCGTCCAAAAAATTCAAAACCCACATTTTTTGGATTTTGAAATGAAATGAAAAATGCGGGATAAATTTTTTTTCCTGTTCGGGGCGAAGTGGGATAAAATTTTCAGGGCATATTTAGTCGGTGGAAAGGCACATTTTTTACTTAGATAATTTCTTTTGTTATGCAATGTTTTGGATGTGTTCATTGGAACAAGATTTCAAAACAAAAAAATTGAAATTTTAAAAAAAAATTCTTTTGTGTATACAAAAAGATTATGCAAGTAAAAAAGATGCATTCTCGTTCGACTCTACTAAGCCCTGAAATTGATGTTTGCATCGGAATTAAGTAGAAAAGTATATATTTAATGTATTTGATACTCGTAGTATCCAAGAAAATTCAAATGTTCTGAAAAAGCGAATATGGGATATATATATATTTGGAGTAATGGCTATGTCCGGATCACACATTCAAATGTTCAGCGGCTTGTTGAGAGTCGAGAGGGCAAGATGCATCTTTTTTTACTTATAATATTTTTGTATACTCTAAAAAAAAAATTTTAAAAATTATTTGCAATATTTTTTTTTAAAAATTTGTTCCAAGAAACAAATCCAAACTATTGCATATACAAAGAAAATTATCTAAGGTAAAAATGGGATGATCTCTACGACGGATACATATTGCCCTTGAAATTACAGGGTCATACTTTCGCCCGAACAGAAAAAAAAAATTATTCTTCAATTTTCATTTTCAAAATCCCAAAAAAAGTGGGTTTTGAAATTGGACAACGGTGAGTGAACACAAAACTCAAAAAATCGAAAAAATCCTCTTTGACTATTGGTAGGTAATGGACCTATATATATATCAGGCCTGGGTTCAAGTACAAGTACTTGTACTTTGAATTTGGACTTAAGTACATTTTTTTGGAGTACTTGTATTTTGTCTTGTACTTGCAGTTTCTAAAACCAATGTACTGGGTGTAAACTGTACTTGCCACCTTTTGTAACTTGAAAATTGCAAAGTATCTTGCAAGTACTTTTAAGCATTTTAACTTGCCAATAGATTTTTTTTTTATGTTTCCTATAATTTATATTTAATTATTTCTTATATGTGGTAATTCACAAATAAATTCACAAAGGTAATATTAGGCAGAGGGGTGTCACCCGATTTTATAAAAAATCACAGATCAAACTCTAAAAGGATAAATAATAATGAAGAATAATGAAAACGAAAAATCGTCGCTCTCTTTAGGAAAAATGTTACAGTCCTCTCAAATTGTTTAAAACTGAGAGCCAATAGACTTTTCATTTATGAATCTTTCCAGGTTGTAAGTCTCATTTCAGCGCATTATAGTTCAGGTTATAAATAAGTTTTGTTAGGATATTACCACAGAGAGAAAAATCTATGTATTCTTAACAAATCTTACCATAACTGAACTAAGATGTTTCATAAACGAGCACAGTGCCAACTATATTTTTTCTATAAGAAAGATTATGGGAAAATTTTAAACGTTTGAAGCGTTCTTTTTTTGGGGACGTGGATGGCCTAGTGATTAGAGCATCCGGTTGTTGTTAACTCAGCAACGCGGAGTCGCAACGTTCGAATCCCGCTGACGAAAGAGTAAAATCTTCTGTGGACTCATACAGTTTGAGAAATGGGGGCCAGGCCTTGGAGTACTCAGCATTTATGGGATGAGAAACCGGGTGCTTTGAAAACTAACGTTTGAAGCGTTCTTTTTTAGGGACGTGGAGGGCCTAGTAGATGTAGAGCAGGTCCGAGTTGATTGTACGTGCAGCAACGCGGAGATGGGCCAAACGTTCGATCGGCCGGTAGACGAAGAGTAAAATCTTTCTGTTTGACTCATCATTTATATGGGGCCAGGCCTGGGTTGAGTACTCAGCATTTGATGGAGATGGAGGAAAAACCCGGGAGCTTTTTAAAAACTACGTTTGAAGAGCGTCTGTTTATTGGGGGAGGCGTGATGGCCTAGTGTGATGTAAAGAGACAATTCCGCGTTGTTGTTTAACTCAGCAACGCGGAGATGCGCAGACGTTCGAAATCCCGCGACGAGAAGTAAAGATCTTGGCTAGTGAGACTTCATTTCATTTAAAATGAGGGGAGGGGCCAGGCCATTTGAGTACTCAGCATTGCTATGCGGAATGGAGAAAAAACACGGACGGAGCTTGGTAAAAACTACGTTTGAGCGTTCTGTTTTGAGTGGACGTGGGATGGCCTAGATGATTAGAGCATCCGGTGTGGAGGTTAACTC
>JABUQX010066537.1:0-12500 GCA_015478945.1 Trachelipus rathkii | reverse complement strand
AATATATATATATATATATAATACTATATATATATATATATATATATATATATATATATATATATATATATATATATATATATATATATATATATATATATATATATATATATATATATATAATATATATATAATATATATATATATATATATATATATATATATATAATATATATATATATATAAATATAAAATATATAAAAATAAAAATAAAATATATATATATATATATATATATATATATATATAACATATCAATACAAATTTTAAACAATTTGGTAAAACTGAAACTAAACTCTACATTTCTGACATTCGCATGTAAGGGTTATAATTAACAATGAAGGCTATCATAAATGTAACAACGTAATAATCATAACAACGTATCAACGTATCAACGTAACAGAGTTCTGAATACTAATTATCAACAATGTCTTTCTGTGAGCACTCTTCTGAATTCCCATTCTCCCATTTAAAATATAACATTTTTTGTTTCTGTTTTCAAAATGGCAGCCAAACTTTAGTTACATTTCAACAAACAAAACTGTAATTTTATTCCATTGCATATACGAAGACAATAGTGAATTAACATGTTTATTTCACAATTTTGCAGAAAATGTAATTGTAATTAACATGTAAGGTTATTACATAAGTTTCACTTATAAAGATGATAATGCATAATATACATATTTATGTATGAAGGTTGTTATAAATACTATTCTAATTACATTGTTTTTAGCTTGTATATATTTTATTTATATAGCTTTAAAATCGTTAATTGCCTATTGTATAAACGAATAGACATTGTGCTAACTACTATAAATACATATTAAATGGCACATAAATTTGTTTATATGTATGTATGTACTATGTATATGTGTGTATGTATGTACTATGTATATGTGTTTATATGCATGTACTATGTATATGTGTGTATATGCATGTACTATGTTTATATGTATATGCTTGTATTTGTATATACTGGATAAAAGATTTCAAATATTCAAGATTCGTATGGAAGATAAAGTATGTTTTACTTATTGTTTTCCGATGAACCGGGGTAATGGGGTTCGGTACGGTGCTGTGAGGTGCAGTCATGCGGTGTAATAAGTGCCGGATTATTTATAAAGTATTAACGATTATGTTTAATTTTAAGATGCTGATGAATATGTTCCTCCTCCACCGGTTGCAGCGACGAGAGCCGTAAGACAAATGGGAGGGAAAGAGGATGAAGAAACGATGTGAAGTAAGTTTTAATTGTTTTAAATTTTTTTAAGTATGCACTCATTGATCTTAGAGATTGACTTCTCCAATTGTAATGCAAACAATTATTGTAAGCAAGTTTTACCAATCATAGTCTTCTAACTGTATAATTGGCCTAACCAGTTTCATTTGATGAAGATATTTTTGTTTTTTGTCTAGTTCAATCTATTATGCCTAGGATGTATTATATCATTATTTTAAATCATCTTTAACTCTTAAAAACCTGTTAATATAGTAACTGAAGTTTTGATAACTTGTGTGTTTACACTTATCTAATATGCCTACTCTAATATTAATCCCCCTGTTGTGAAATTAAGTTGAATATTGATGTTATTAATAAACTATCAAATATTGCAAATTTGTGATTTGGTTATTGATATATAATTGATTCATATTAATAGCCTGAAGCAATCACGATTTTTTACCTCTATAGAATGTATAATAAATTAATATAAATGTATTAGAGAAATCTTATGAAGTGAATTTGGTAATATTTATGAGGTGAATAAACTTTATGTAACTATTACATTAAAACTATAAACTTATTTAAAAAATGGTATTCAAAAATTCTTTGAAGTTATTTTTTTACCTATTGCTATTATATGAATAAATTTTTAAATATGACAATGGCCGTCATGGTCCCCCAAAAAAAAAATGGAATATTTCTAAGTTTTTTTTTTTAGGAACATTTGATGATTTTTTGATATTTTCCGATTATTTTATCGACTTCAAATAATTTTTTGATAATTTTTTTTAGATTATTCAACGTTAATTGACCAAGTATTTATATAGCTTATGATTAAAATATACCAGAAACTAGTAATTAATAATAAAAAGATGGTAATTGTAATTACGTAATTAGATATATAAAAAATTAAATAATGACTCTAATAATTTATATACTATATATATATATAATTATATATTATATATTATATTATATTATATTTATATATAATATTATGTTCTTGTGAATATATTCTAGTAGTTTAAAATTTAAGTGATAAATTCCTTTGAGGTGATAAAAAAGAGCTATCTACTAAAGGATTTATTCATCTTATATATTAACAGTTAATGTCATACTATATTATTATATTAATATATATATATATATATATATATTGATAATATCTTATTACTAATATATAGAGCGAGAAGAAGAGAGGAGAGAGGTCTGGCTACGCCTTTATAAAATCGATCTACGTAAACTTTTACGACAATGTACGTATGTCCATATAGGTTATAAGGCTACGGACATATATTTATCTTATATATAAATATATATATATATATTTACTAATATATATTATATAATTATATATATATGTATTATATATAGCTTTTATGGCATTATATACTTATGTATATTACTGTCAAGTGAAATTTATATGCAAGGTTCCGTTGACGTATACATAAGGGTTCGCCGTTACGTATACTGTGAGGTCATATGACTATTTTTTATATACTATCATTATCAGGTCAAGATAGGGGCTGGTCCGACGGGAGAAAAGAAGGGGGAGTTTTCCATACCTGTTAGGGGGGCGGTAGGAGCCCCTGCGACCATAAATACCAAGGCCGGGGGTTCTGGAGACTCCCGGAGGGGGGGGAAATTAGATCCTAACCCTGTCGTTCCCGGCAAGGCCGAGAGACCACTCCTGCATCGGTGGTGGGTTACCTTGGGTATGCATTAGTTTAAAACACATTATTATTTTTTTAAAACATAATGTGTACTCCAAATGGGTTAACCGACGCAATGGAAGGAGTCGGAGGTCTCCGGTTCGGGGAAGACAGGGGCGTATTTTTCCCCTGGGAGGGTCTACGGAACCCGTCTTTGGTATTTGAGGTGTCGCTGGGGAGGTTCCTCCATCTTCTCCTTGGAGGTTGAAAGTTCGCACCTTCGGTTCCCGACGGTTGAGCCCCCATCTTATTTGGAGGGCCCGTGAAATATATATACATATATTATTATTATAATTATTAATACTTATAGTATATATACTATATATTATATTATATATATATATTCTATAAAAATTTGTACATAACGTCACAGTTATAAAGTACGGCAGAAATCCGACGTACGTGAGTATGCTTGTCCGCTAAGATTGCATATAAATTTTCTATTGAAAGTTACCTGGTATTTACACTTATCTAATATGCCATACTCTAATATGATATCATCAGCTGTTGTGAAATTAAATGTTGAATAATTTGTTATTAATAAACTATCAAAATATTGTTTTACCCAATTTTTTTTTTAATTCTAAATTATCTCTTAATTTTTTACGTATGCTACAAATTTTTTAATAAAATCGTTGATAATCGAATAAAACCTAGCGATTATCGTAAATATAAGTAACTGAAGTTTTGATAACTTGTGGTTTAATTATCGAATTCGAAACTGTCATTCTTCTCCTACACAACGAAAAAAGCCATAAAAGTTACATTTCTCCTATGCGTTTTTTTTCATATTTTTATTTAAAAATAAGATTTATTAACAATTTATCAGTAAAAAACTTGAAAGAATTTTTTTTTACAATTTTTTGTAATTATAAATCTTATTGTTTTAATGTAATAATTACATAAAGTGTATTAGAAAACTTATGAATTCGTGATTGAGAGATTTTGGGTAATTGGGGAGTTCCATCGCTTCTGAATCATTAAAGGTAATTGTGGAGTTCTTCCCATTCTGAGTCATTTAAATATTATTAAAAGGATAAACTTAAGATTCTTTCTGACCTCAATCAATATTTATTGGAAAAGGGAGGACCATTTAGGGAATTACCAGATTTTCCGTTAACAATGAGCTCTAATCATTCGATGCAGCTTATTGGACACTAAAGAAAAAAAAAAATAATATATAATATATATATAATAATTATTATATATATATTATATATATATATATATATATATATTTAATATGAATCCACAAATTTTTGACTGATGATGAGGTCGAGACATTTTTGTCGCTCTTTTTTGTGAACAAATTGAATTTGAAGATTTTTTCAAACTTTGTAAAAATAATTTTACAGTTTTAGCATTGTTGCATATTCATTTTTGGATTACTTATCTTTTCACTTTTTCCAATGTTAGAATTTTACTTTCCTTATGCCCTTTTAATTATGTATTTTTTGTACATAACGAAAGTTTCAAGGGTAGTAACCTATTAGATGTCAGTGAACAACAGTTATAGATTGGTTTTTGCAGGGACGTATGTATTGAAGAATGATTCACATCAAATCTATTGGCTATTGCTATTTATGTGGCAAGAAAGATCTTGGATGAGAGATTTGACATTTCCTGGAAGCTGTATAGCAAGGATTATCATAGTCGTGAGCGATTATTTATTATTAACTTTAATATTAATTTTTTATTAAAGAATAAACCATCTAGTGGCCTGAGGTTACGGAATGGCATTATCTGGTTAGATCTAGGTTTTACAGCAACAACATTACATCTAGTAGGTTAGGTCTACGGCAATGACGATCTTGTCTAGATAGTTCGTATGTATGGCTTTTTTAAGGTTAGGTTATTGATGTTTAGGTTTGGTAATATATATAATATTATATATTATATTTATAATATATTATTAATATATATATATATATATATATATATATATATATAATATGATAATATATAATATATATATATCAAAGGTCAGAAGAAATATGAGGCTAAGTTTTACCTATTAAAAATATAAGTATTTAATTTATAAAAATGGTATAAAAAAAATGGTGATTGTATGCAGTATAAAAAAAATGGATGTTGTTACTGAAGAGCAACACATTTACGTAACTATTGTATGAAAATTATAAATTTTTAATTTATACAAAAATGGCATTAAAAAATTCTTTGTGTTTATTTTTATTTTTCAATACATTTACAATTTATGTATGAATAAATAATATAAAAAATTACTGCGCTCAGAAGAAAAAAGTCCGCTAATTTCAACTTTTTTTAAGAAAAAAAACATTCATGTTTTTTTATATTTTTCAATAAATTATCTATCGATATTTTTTTTTTTTTTTTTTCCAATTATCAACTATTAAATTTAATATAGCTACCAAATGTTAATGTTAAAAAAATTGTTTTACATAAGATAGAATAAAAATTTAAAACATTAAATAATGCTCCAAAAAAATATATTATTCATATAATATATTATATTAATATATATATATAATATATATATATATTATATAATATATTAATAATATACTATATAATATATTCAGGCTTGGGTTTCAGGTACAAAGTAACTTGTACTTAAGTAGTGATTTTTTTAAGTACTGTGTACTATCTAAAACCCGATATTACTTGTATTATACTTTCATCTTTTGTTCTTGCAAATTTGCAAAGTACTTGCAAGTATTTTGGCATTTTTATTAACTTACATATATATATATAATATATATAGTATTATATAATATATTAATATATATATAATATAATATTATATATTATATATTATTATCTATATAATAATATTATTTATATGTGTGTGTGCTATATATTGTTTATCATTTTCCACGTATTGAAATTATATTTTCTTTATGTATTGTATTCTAGAATAAATTACATTTATGCAATATAAAGTATGTCAATATTATGATATATATAGAGCTATATATATATAATATATATATATTATATATATATATATATGTATATATATTGATTAATTATATACTATATATAGTATATTATAATATAATATATATTATATATATATTATATATATATATATATTATATAATATCATAAGTGATGGGACGCTTCCAAATTTCAGCGATGCGGATTCCCGATCCAGTCAAAGTGCTGATCGGATCGATTCAAAGCATGATTAATGTGTGCAAAACATTAACATTTTCTCGTTTCTAGTGCATCCCTTTTTAGGAGAATACATTGATCCTCCAATTCTGAATAGTCTTTCACTTTCACGAAAGGGGGCGAGTTGAACTTTTTTTGCCAGGAGTGCACCACAATGGTGCTAGACTAACCATAGATGCAAGAAACGACCATTTAGGGACTTTCGATTTTAATGTTTTCAATTTTAATAAGTAATTCAATTTTTCTCATTACCTCATCTTATTTTTTCAATATATGTGTCTTTTCCTTAGGAATGAGTTTCTTTTGCTGGTTTTAAAGTCTTCTTTCTCTTTAAATTCCGAAAACAGCTTTTCAAAACGGAAGTTTAAGAACCCTGTTATCTTCAGCTATACATTTATTCGCCCACTTCTTTGATAAATGGAGAAGAATCTGAAGATTGGCTTAAGTGTGGAAACTTGTTTTCTTTTCATTAATATACACATATTCTTGCACAATTCATTAATTAAAGAATATTTCCACTTTTTTTTGTTATAATTCAATCCTCAAGAAAATGTAGTTTTAAAGGTGGATCAGACTAGGTAGCAAGCACAAAGGTTTTATCAGTAAAGGAAATGCTGATCTACTTTTATGAATTTTCCATGTCGGCTCTCTTGACCAACATATTCGATTAGTTCATCCTTCCTGAATCCTTCTCGTTATAGAATTAAACTCTTTCAATCTCTGGGATTATTGCGATGCCATTGATTCCTTGTGATAGTTAAATTTGTACAAATCACAAGGTTTAAGTATTTTTTAGCAATTTTTCAGAATTTCCTTGTTTAAGCATGCAGGTTTTGACTGATCACTGCAATATGAATGAGAGCCGTCTTTCATCTAAAATGTTTGAAAGATATGATACTGGCTATTAATCTGGTTTGTACATTGTAAGTAAATCTGTGTGTAGGTAAATTAAATTCTGTTTGATATTCTTCTTAAAGCAAGCTTGGACGATGATTAAATGACCTAGATTGTTGCATATGGATTATTATTTTTCACGTATCTTTGTTCAAAGCTATGGCATCATGAGACTGTGCAAGAGTGTGAAAAAGCACGGTAATTACTGGAATCTGCTTGTTGACTCCTGCAGCTTATAGGTGCGTTGATCCTTTACTAGTAACATGATTTTATTGCAGGAATATGAATTTTTCCATAACATTTTGAGAACAAATCATTATATTAGATGCTGTGTGGATACGTGAAAACGTAAACTCGAAGATAGCAGTTTATATTCCGAAATAGATCCAATTTTATTACAAAAGGCTACAGGCAATATTTCAAAGTGCTCACTTCCGAAGTTCACAAACGCGGTATAGTACTTATCAAGAACACTATTAATAACACCCTGCACAACGAACATTGACAATGTGCTGCCGTCACCATGACTGCCTTTTGAAACTCAATAATTGTATTTAGCGCTCTACGTAAAGATGCACCGCTCAATCAGTTATTCTTTAATTAAATAGAATTAGGAGAACTGAAATTAAAATCATGGCAGGCTTCGAAATATTGTCTTTGAAATATTATAAAAGATCGAATAAATTATTTTCAGATTGAATACCAAAGAATCGGTCAAAGATTCCGATTCCGATTCCTCAAAAACAGCCGATTCCTCCGATTCCGATTGATCGTCCCATTATGTCCATCCTATAATATATATTTATATATATGGTCTTATGAGAGGTGTGTTGGATTTGGAAGTTGAATCTGTAACAACGATTTTGGAGGGTATATTCCCAGGGATTGGAGCGAGAGCACTAAGATATCTTATGAATTGGTACGGGGGATAAGGTAACTGACGTATTATAGAGGGAGAGTTTAGTTTATGGAGTGCTATGTCGGAAAGATAATATCGAGTATTTTGTTCGGAAGAGTGCGTCAAGTTGAATGAGAACTGATTGGTGAAACAACAAGGTGCATTTTAAGAAGAGGTAGGATGTGTGGATCAAATCTATAATTGAAAACAAATGATTGGAAATGAAAGAAAGGAGAAAAATAAATTTTATTTAGGTTATTATGGATTTGCAATGCCTATGATAGGAAATTAAAAGAAAGCTCTGTAAGGCAGGTGTTTGTACTATATGGTCGTTGGTGAATAAGATTCGAATGGAATCAAGTAATGTATTGCAGATAGTGAAGGTGTGTGAAGAATAAATAGTCGAAGTGATTGGTTTAATATATTAGTAGTGGAGTGAGGCAAGGGTTTGTTATGTTTCCTTGGTTATTTCATTTGTTTATGGATGGGGTTATGAGAATTGTGGTGGGGGTGGCAGGGGATTGGTAGAAAAGATTTGGTAAGGGATGTGTAAAATGAGGGGATTGAAAGTAAACGTAAATAAGAGTAAGTTATGGTCTTGAGTGAGGACAGTCCTAGGGTTATGAAGTTATGTCAGATGGTGAGCAGCTGGAAAGTGTCTGATTTAATATTTAGGTATTGTTGGAATGGAAAAGGGACCATGGATATGCGAAGTAGATTGTAGGAAAAGTCTGAGCTTGAATGGCAGCACAGGTGGCTGATGTATTTGATCATTGGCTGGAGTTAAAGTACTACAGTCTCGAGTGCGGTAGGGGCTTAATGGGGTTATGTATATAATTGTTAATGAATTAAGTAGTGAGACCTATGGGTATAGAATAAGAGGTATAGATTAAAGTGAATGCAATGTGTTCAGAAGGACAATCTTATTAAATCTGTATTAAATATACAGTATTGTTAGGTGGGAGAAGAATTAATAAATGAGGAATAAAACAGATTCTATTAGAGAGTTGTGTCGGTGTGAAGGAAGGGATGTAATGAGATTTAAATGAAGTTTGTTTGAGATGGTATGGCATCATGCGGGAGATTGTGAATAGTCGGATTGGTTACCCTTTTTAGTCATGAATTATGAAAAAAAGTGTATGAATTATTTCCGTTTTGCAAATTCAAGGTGGAATAGGACTAATACTTAGAAACTGTTTTTGAAAAAAAATTAATTTTTTTAGGCCAATAAAACTGTGACCGGTCCGGGACTTAAGAGTATATTGTAAAATTAATTGGCCTCTAGCAATATATTGGCTCTTAATTACTGTTAATTACTAACTCAACAATACAAAATTAGGTATAAATAAATAGCATAAGTGATATTTTTATGAATTTTTATATTAAAGATAATTTAGTACATATTTGAATATGAAAATATAAATATTATATATATATTATATTATATATATATAATTATATAATTATATATATATATTATATATATATAATTATAGGATATACTATAGTATATATAATATTTCTTTTCAATTATATATAATATAATATATCGGTATATATTTCTTTTTCAAATATAGGCATATATATATTATTATTATACTTATTATATATATATAATATACTATAAATATATATATAATATATATATATTATATATATTTATATATATATTATATATATATATATATATATACTATATATATATCTATATATTATATATATTTTCAGATATTATAAAGTATATATAATAATATACTATATATATATAATAATTATATTGATATTATATATTATATATATATATTTATAATAATTATATAATATATCTTTATATATAATATTATATAGGAAGAGAGACATAGGTAGAGAGAGGGTAAAAAAAGAAGGCTAATGCTTATGATATTGAACAAACAACGTGGTATTTCGCTTCCAGCAGGAGGCAAAGATTGAATTTGATAAACAGTGAGGAAACACTTTACCTTTAGCTTTTTGCAAAGTTTGCAAGTTTTTCTCCCCTCTGTAAACACTGGCAGTGGGGAAAAAAGGTGTGTCATGCACTGAGACAGACCGAAAGATTGATGCGGGAGCCTATTCTCTGTTTTGACCTCTGTTTTTCGTCTGCCATTGTCTGGCCCCGGCCCGGCTTCGAGGTCTTCCTTACGGAGGTGAACTTACTCGATACAGTTTCATAAGCATGGCGCTATGTCCGTTTTGAAAACTACTAGTGGCCATGTTCTTTTTGAGGAGACTTTTGCTCACATGGACGCTCCAGTTAATAAAGCCAGGCATTGAGCAAGCTAAGGTCCAAAATAATAAAGAGACAAGTGTAGATTTTCTGGAACTTGAGTTGATCTCGTTATAATCGATATGGCATACGCAGAATCAATCGCATGTACTTGTTGTTCCTGATAACAAAATAACCAGGGCCTCTCGAGTATCAACATTTTGTTTCCTAGCTTAACACACCTGCGGCAACCATAATCGTGTGGTTCAATACAGCATATTTTAATAGGGTGTACCGAATATCCATTACCACGATATGGCAACAAATCAGTAAACTCTATCAACCCTCATCATAGACTTCATATATTCTTTTCTTTTTCATCCCTTGAATGTGATTCCTTTCAAGTCGATTGAGCGCACAGTGATGCAAAGAGAATGCCTTCTCCCTCAAAACACTGCCAAATCCATGGCGAGAACGTTAGTCAAAAATATCTTGCTAATTCTTTAATTGGGAACCAGCACAAAAAGATATAACGTACTTCAGAATCTTATTAAATAACACACTTGTCTGTAAATTAAATAACCACTTGTCTGTTAAATATATGTACATAATATATATATAAATATATATAATATAATATATATATACTATATATATAATAATTATATACTTATATATACTATATATAATATATATATATATATATATATTATAATATATAATATATATTAATATATTATTAAATATAACTCGAAAATCTGACCTGAATGGAAAATATACAATGATTTTTAGGTAACAATAAAAAAAAATTTTAGTACAAAATAAAAATGTAAAATTCAAATATATTTTAACTTTTAGACGATATATATATAATATATATTCTGTATTAATATATTCTATATATATTATATATATAGTAATATAATATATTATATACTATATTATATTATATAAGTATATATAATATAATATATACACTATTATTATTATATTAATATATATATATATATAAATATATATCATATTATTATAATATAATATATATATATATATATAATATATATAATCATAATATATAATAAATTGTACAAAAAAATGTCAAATTTTTTTGATTTTGCTAAACTAGAAGCTCGCGAATCCGAAGCCGGTACCAGTGGACTGCATGATTTTAATATATATATAATATATATTTATATATAATTATATATATATAATATATATATATAATATATATAATTATGTATAAAAATATAAAAATTTGTAAAAAAAAAATCTAAATTTTTTTTAGTTTGGCAAAATAGTTAGCCTTGTAGTCCGAAGCGCGTCACGGTGACGCATGATTTCAAGTACGTTATGAGCCAGCGATAGGTTTATTTTTACGAAATATAAGAAAAATTTTCTTTTGTCAATTTTCTTACCTGGCAACTGAAAAATACCAGCTGGAAACTTCCTGACATTAAGATCTGGAAAGGCTGAATTTGTAATTAAAGCAGTTCTTGTATGAGAGAGCTAAACCACCAATTTTGCATGTCTGAAAGCATACTGACTAAATTTTTGGCCAGTTGAGATATTTATAGATCTAAGTACAATACTTTATAGTAGATTTATAAAAAAAAAATCGCCAAAATCGATAAATTTTGTCCAATAAATATCAATCACAGAAAAGCGGTCAACAGTGACCGCTTAGGACTTAAGGTTAAGCAAATTTGATATAAAAAAGTGAGTGAGTGCAGCTGGAAAATCGACTGATGGGGACGGAAAATGTAGATTGAGTCAGAAAGGAATGAAATTCAGCAGGATGGTTTGGCAGAAGGCAAGAGAAAGGTGCAATAGGAAGTGAATGCGGGTTTTGTGATGGATTGGTTGTGGACACAACGGGTCAAGGGGATAACACACATTGATTGAGATGCCATAGTGCGGGTCTGTCACAGTTCCTTGAGCCTAGGGTGGATTTTTGAACTGCGAAAGTTCTCACTAAAGGTGTAAGAGAGTGGTAAGCTGGGTTTCTTATCGAATTCTTATATATTTACCATTTTTTCTGTTATCAGGTGATGTCGTGACCTTACTCCAGTCTTGGGAAAAAAAGGTGATAATATATATCATTTATATATATATATATATATATATTTATTATATAATATTATATATATATATATAATATGATTTATTATATATTTTTATATATATATTATATAGGTAGGATATACTATATTATATAATATATTGCAGTTTTCTAATTATAGCTTGGTATTGATGATTCATATAGTACTTGTACTTTTTACAGAATGTACTGCGACCCAAGCCTGACTACTATTAATAATATATTATACCTATTATTTATATATAATTAATATATATTATATATAATTAATTATACTTCTCTCTCTGGAA
>JABUQX010066535.1:70000-81984 GCA_015478945.1 Trachelipus rathkii | reverse complement strand
AAGAGATGGATGCTTGTATTAGAGCAGTGATATATGTGATAGTAGTATTGTATATATGAGACGAATCGTATACGATCGAGGAAGTTGTAGTAATGTAATGATAGTATGAGATCGTTTGGTATTCGAGAGGTTGATCCAGTGAAGGATAGAGCAACGGGCCGTAGACTGAGGAAGCGAGGTCTAGTAGCTTGAGAAAGCGGCTCTAGGTGAGAGTCGGTGGTATGATATTGGACGGGGATACTAGTAGGGACCATTAGGACAAGATAGGTTATCAGTTTTATTTGAAGTTTTATATTATATATATATATTAATATGTATATATATATTAATATATATATTAAATAATATTATATTTTTATATATATATTATATATAAATTATATTATATATTATATATATATAAGGTATTACAGCCAAAGTAGGGTATTATATAGCATATATATGATATATTTATTATTATAATATATATATGATTGATAAAAAAAATTTAAAATGCAATTTAAGCATAAATGAACTATAACAAAATTATTAAACTAACTTTTAACACAAATATCAATGAGAACGTAAAACAGAAAAGGTCCCTTTGATGGTGAAGACTTGATTCGTGGACCATTTTTGGAGGACAAGATTCAAACAAAAAAATTTTCTAGCAGCATTAGCCCGCTTGACTAAAAAATCCTTTTTTTTTCGATTTTGAAAATAAAAAGGGATGAATTACGAAATTAAAAAATATATTTCTTTTTCCATTGGAACTCTTGTTCAGCCTTTTAGGTGTTTAATAAAAGTTATTAGCCAATGGGTGGAGAAGGAGAAAAAGGAGGAATAGGAAAAGGAAGTGGAGGTGGAGGTGGAGGTTTTTTTGGACCTCGTTAGAGTAAGAGTACAAAGCAAAGCAATTTAAATTATAAAAAGAAATATCATGTGATGTATATTAGTATTCTCCTTAGGGTCTGAAACCCCAAACATGAAATGACTGAAAAGAGAAATGTAATTGCCTTATTTTATGACCAAGATTAATAAAATAAGAAAGGAAATGCTTAAAGGAAAGTAGAAGATTATATAAAATATTTGTACGTTTCGAGCCTCAAGCAAACAATCGCCATTTGTTGATCGGTCTTGTCATACTAATTACATGAATTTACTTTGTTTTCATAAAGCCTTATGGTGCTTTTGCAATATGCCAATAACCTTTTCAGTACTTGCGGATATATATATATATATATATATATATATATATATATATATATATATATATATATATATATATATATATATATATATAGTATATTTTATATATTATATATATATATATATATATATATATATATATAATAATGTTGAGGATTAGTGTATAAATTTCTGGGAATGCTGTACAAATTAATTTATTCATTTAAAAATGATAATGGTTCCCAAGGAACTGTTTCTCTTTTTATTATTTTAAAAATTATTATTATTTTATTATTATTATTATTATTATTAACTTTTTTTATTATTATTATTATTATTATTATTATTATTATTATTATTATTATTATTATTATTATTATTATTATTATTATTATTATTATTATTATTATTATTATTATTATTATTATTATTATTATTTCTGTCTTAAAAAATAGTTTCAAAGCTTTTGATTTTTTTGCACACTTTTTGCGTTTTCCGAACCTTTTTTTTTTTGTTGCTCCATTACCTGTGTCACTTCGAAAGAGCTTTCTAGTCATCGGTTAATTTTTTTAAAAGTGATTTCAAAGTTATTGAGCGGAAAAGGAGGTGAAAGCTTAAAACTATCAAACACATTAACACCAGACTAAAATAAACTAAAATAAATATAATAAATAATAATAATACATACTAGATAACTGTACGGATGTATAGATATGATGAGAATAGAATTGGAGAGAGTGATAGTATTATAGATCATGATTGAGAGTAATTATAATAGACTTAGAGAAGTAGGAGGAAGATTGATATATATTAAGAAGAGATATTGATAGTATATAGTAGTAATAAAAAAGAAGATGTACACGGGAGAGATATAGGTTATGGGTGATAGCGTGAAGATACGTATTAGGGTTAGGTGATGTGAGTGAGAGGGATAGATATAGAGTAGAGTGAATGAGATGGTAATTATGACACATTAATTTTATGTTGTAATTTGATTATAAGTATGATAGAAAGGAGCTCGTCTGAATTATTATATATATTATATATAATCATATACTAGTCATAGATAATAGATAATATGATAGAATATATGATATATATATATAAAGTTTAGTGTATTATATTATATGTATCATTAATTTTTATATATAGTTATAATATATATATATATATCGCAAGTATATTGGATTGAATGAGAATAATTTATTAAAAATTAGGTTCTACTGTATACAAAACATTCTCTGACTTGCAGTTGAAAATATTATTTTTATACTATAGCTACATATTTCTTAGTATCACTAAAATCAACCTGTTTTTTTACCAAAAATTTTATTCTTTTTTGGGGGACAAAAATGCCAAATAAGACAAAAATGCATATGACGTTTTAGGTGCGAAAATTTTTATTGCACAAAAAGATAGATGATTCTACTAATATACAAGTATAACAATAATATTAAAAAAAACGTTATATTCTAATAAACAAACATTATATAATAACATATTTAAAAAAATCGTCTAAAATACAAATTAAAGATAAAATTACAATTTAAGTAATAAAATGTTATTAGATAAATATTTGTTGCATAATTTTTATTTTTCCTCGCTTTCTTTGATTTTCTTTCAGGTAGAGAACATTTTTTTTTTTGTCCACTTTTCACATAGTTATTTGATCACTTTTAAACTAACACAATATTACTTTGGAGACATAATATATATATATATTATATATATATATATATATATATATTATATGATATATAATATATATTTATATATATACTATATATATATATATATATATATATAGTTATGTAAATATATTATATAGTATATAATATATACTATTATAGTATTATATATTATATATATATTATATATATAATATATATATATTATATTATTATATCATATATATATTATATATATATATATATATATATTATATAGATATAAGATATATATATATTATATATATATATATATATAATATAATAATAAATATATTAATTATATATAATATATATATATATATATATATATATATATATATATATATATATATTATTTATATTTATATATAGTTGATATTGATTGTTCCTAGGGAACCGTATTTTTGCGAAAAAATATGACTACAACAGCGACATCAAGAGATATCCGATTATCACTTCTTAATTAATAACGACGTTTCGAAAAATTAAAATGTATTTTTATAATTTTTTTCTAGTTACCTGATGAACACACGGGTGCGTGTTCGAAACGTCGTTATTAATAAAGAAGTGATAATCGGATGTCTTTGGTGTTCCTGTTTTAGTCATATTAGTTTTGTTATATATAATATATTTATTATATTATATATATATATATATTATATCTATTAATATATAATATTATATATATATATATGGTATAGATATTATAATATAGGTAGACTGTAATTTTAAAACATATCAGCATGGATGTGTATAGGCTGTTTGTAAAAGTTTTATATATATATAAATTATATATACTATTTATTATATATATATATAGTATTTATATATATATATATATATATATAGTATATATAGTATATATATCTATATATATATATTATATATATATAAGTACTCTATATATACCTATACATATTATATATACGATTCAATGAATTGAATGTAAGAGAGCAGGGAGAACCAAAAAACACAGATCAATGTACTTTAAACCCAACTGTGGAAAAGACCATAACTATAATTAATGATTGAAACATTTATTAATAAGAGTTATAACCGAGGAAGTTCGAACTTTTCTGTTGACCTTTTAGAGATCTTAAAATATTTTTTTTTGGAAAAAGAAGTCAGAGTTGACAAGCTTTGATATGAAATGGAATTTTGAAATTTTATTTTTAAAACACGGGTGGGAAAATAGTTTAGCCTCAACTCTTGATGTAAGCAATATAATAAGGATTGTTTTGAAAGTCTTGTTAATTTTCGTAAATTTTAATATTAGGTATTATAAGACAAGTTGCAGCAAAAGGGAGGTTGGGTAGAGTTTTCAACATTGTTTCTCATTCTATCTCACTTTTATTGAGATTTTTTGCTTTGCACACAAATTTTGAGAAGGGATAAAGTAAATTGAAATTGTTCTTGGTTACTTGCCTCTGTTCCACTGATACAGGTGCTGTGAAATTTTTCATGCTACTTTTGCTTTTACCACAGAATGTTCATTCTAATGTTATAATAGACTGTCCTTTCTCGCATCTGAAAGTTCTCTCAGGAACTTAGTTTTGAGCTGATTTTGCCCTTCATATTTGAACTTTACTGTACATAGGTTTTGCATAATTCAGTAATAAAGAGTAAATGTCCTAATCCATTTAACTTTAATAAACCTTGTCGGCTTGCTTGGCGTATCATTTAAATTTCAAGTGAAAATTTGAATATGCCATACCATAAACTACAATCCACTCATTAAAAATATTGTTTTAAAATGCTATTAAAAAGAAACCTATCATCGGTTCTAACCTAACCAAACCTATCTATTATCTTGATTAGCCTACCTTAACCTAACATAACCCAAACAAAACAATCTTTTATTTATTAATTTTTGCTTTTTTGTCTGCTGTTTCACTGAAAAAGCGAACAATTTCAGTAGATTTTCAAGGAATTTTTAATTTGATTTTCGTTGGGTAAATTTATTTTTACTCCTTCTGGGTGGGTAAAAACCCCTCTATTCTTAAATAAAATTTTAATGAACCTTAAATTATATATATATATATATATATATATATATATATATATATATATATATATATATATCTATATATATATAATATATTATATATTATATACTAATAATTAAGAGATAGTGATCGAGTTAGAGTGTAGTAACATGTGGTTATACATATATTAGAAAAAGTAGATGTATTGAAAAAAAAATTATATATATGGAAGAGAGAGAGAGAGAGAGAGAGAGAGAGAGAGAGAGAGAGAGAGAGAGAGAGAGAGAGAGAGAGAGAGAGGAGAGAGAAGAGCAGAGAGAGAGTTGATCACTAAATACAACATACACCAACTGTATTTTATAGATTTGTAAGAAACATTTGAACAAAAACACAAACATGAGTTAATTATGGAATTCCGCGTCGTTTTATTTCATGTTCGGATTAACATCTATTCTTAAAAAAAATGAGTTTTCAAACATTTTTTCTTATGTTTATGTTTAAATTGTATTTAAATTAGTTTTAATAAAATAAATTATTGAAAATGATAGATAAGGTTTGATTATGTTAGGTTAGTTGGAAAAAAATTGCTGCATTTTTAGCTTAAAACGAAAATAATTTACAAAAACTATTTTAAAATAAAACTAGCCTCATCCGTTGAGGCTCCGATCGAACGCGAGGAGTTCAGGGCTTGGCTTAAGTTTAGCCTGGCCTCACGGAAATATCCGTAAATATGGAAAACGAAAAAGATAATAAGAATGCCGTGCGTTATACGAATCTGTAAAAAAAGCGACAATGCAAATAGAGCTTAATTAAACGAAAAACTGAAAAAAATGGAAAGTATTATTATTAATAGTATATTGATAATGGATTAAGATGAACTATGGGAATATCTCTTCTAAGAAAAAAAAAAAAAAAAAAAAAAAAAAAAAAAAAAAAAATCCGTTTGATTCTTTGATATAAAAATAATAGTAAATTCAACTTTCTTAAGCTTCACATCTTTTTCAAGTTTTTTTCTCAATGATATTTAACCGTCTGCTCTCTCTCTCTCTCTTCTTCTCTCTCTATATATATATATTATATATATATAGTATAATATGATCTATATATAGTATTATTATATATTATATATTATATATATTATATGATTATATATCTATATATATATAGTATATATATATATATATATATATTACTATAATTTACACGTGTCATTAAAATTGGGGAGTTTTATTTTAATTACTTATATGATAATTTAAAAAAAAACGAAAAAGTCGTATTAAACTCGTAAACTTCGTTTTCAACAAAGATATCATGGGAAATGTCAGAAAGGTTCAATCACTATATATATATATATATTATATATAATATATATATATATATATATATGATAATGAATATATATATATATAATTATAGTATATATATTTATAGTATATAATATATATATAATATAATACATATGGCCGACTTGCGGTGGAGAACGGACGCATTAAAAAGAGAGTGGAAAAGAAAAGAGAAGATTAGAAGAAAGGAATAAGAGAAGAAACACAGAGGTTGCAACGAGGGGATTTGAAGTTTTGAATTGCTGGTGAAGGAGATGGTTCCTGGAGAGAACTTTTGTTCGACTATGAAGAAATTTTTAGAAATGGGATTACAAAATTTTATAAATTTAAACAAAATTAAAAAATTAAAATGTTTTTAATATACGGAGGGAGCACAAAATTTTAATCTTGATTCTTTTTTGATATAACAAAAGTTAATTAAATTTAATTAATGGACCAACATCATTTTGGATTTAGTTATTTATTATTATAAGAAGATAAGAAGAATGATCATTCGGTGGAGTCGGCTCGTATAAAGTCAAGAAGGAATGGATCAAGCACCAAAATGGCGTCCGGTAGCTCAGCTGTTAGAGACTCGCCCAACAAAGCGAAAGACCCAGGTTCGTCACTGGTGGACGTCTGAGTTGTGTGTTCCTCTTCTTGGCTCCGTCTTGCCAGAACAAATTGAGCGCACACCCGCTCCTAGATTTAGGGCTTTTGGGCCCGTCGAGTGGTGGTGTATTTACTTGTAAAAAAAAAAAAAAAAAAAAAAAAACAACCAGAAGAAAAAATTGTTTATATATAGACAAAAACAAAATATATATATATATAGTATATATTATATATATATATATATATCATATATATATTATATACTATATCGTTATATTATATATATATATATATATATGATATGTATATATATATATATATATATATATATTTAATATTATATCTAATATATATATATTGATATATATACATGTATACTATAATTATATATATATATATATAATATATATATATATATATGTATTATATATATATATTACTATATATATGATATATTATATATATATATATATATATATACTATATATATATACATATATTATCTATATATGTGTGGTGTGTGTGTGTGTCTGTGGTGTGGTGCTTGTAGGTGTAGGGTGTAACGGTGTGCATGTGAGTGATGTGTTATTAAAACTTTGATGAAAGGGTGTGCATGTGAAGATCTCTTATTATATTGTTTATTGCCAGATAAAATTTTTAATAGACAATAAAATATCTCCATCAAAAGTATTGATAAAAAGAAATCTGAAGAGAACAGGAACTACATCAATTAACTGTCAGCCAGCACGACAGACAGACAGACAACACACACACACACACACACACCACATATATATATATACTATATATATATAGTATAGTATATTATAATATTATAATATAACTATCTATATATATATATATATATATTATATTATATAATATATTATATATTATAATATATATTATATATATATATATATATATATTATAGGGTTTGAAAAAAAAACATGTTTTTAAAAAAACCAAAACCATTGGTTTATTTAAAAAAACAAATAAACCAATGATTTTTTTTTTTTTTTGGCGGGGGGGGGGGGATGCTATTTTGAAGGTTTTAATGTAGTTTTTTAATTTTAAATAGATTTTAAAGGCAAAAAATCACTTCTGGAAACTGTTATACAAATGTGCTAACACATATTTTAAAATTTCCTTAATAAATTTCTTTAGAATCTTAAATTTCAAATTTTCTTGAAAACTGTAAACTGGTATACAAATTCATTATTATTTTTTGAGTTTTACATAAACTCATAAAGTAAAAAAATAAGAGGGTATATTTATAATATATTAACTCTATCTGAAAAAAAGGGTTTACTTTATTATTTTTACCCAAAAAGCTTTATTATATTTGCAATGCAACCCCAAAAATATATATATAAATGGCCAAAATTGCGATATGACGACAATGTCACTTTATATTTAAACTCTCTTAAAAGGATGACAGATGATAATAACGACGCGCAAAGAAAATCCGCTGCGCTACTATGCCACATTTCCCACAAATCCTGACACTCTACAAATGAGTTTTATTATAAACTTTTGAAATGTGGGCATTATGGGGTAGAAAATGAATTTCCCAGAGCTCGAACAAGAATCGAAATAGTCTTTGAAATGCTAAATTGAAGAAATATATCTATATATATTATATATATTATTATATATATAATATATATACTATAATATATTATTATATATATATATATATTATATATATATATATTATATTATATATATATATATATTTATGATATAATAATATTATTATATATACTATATATATATTATGATATATATATATATATAATATATATATACTATATATATTCATTCTCACAATAACATAAAATTCGCAGAAAAGTTTTTTATTGCTTTTACTATGCTCTTCGTTGAATATTGCAGAAACACCATATCAACTATGTTAACAGAAAATTATTAATAATACTACTTTTTTTAAATATTTTATGCATGGTATTTTTAATGGTTTAAACATTGGTTTTTTATATGTGGTTTAAAACATGGGTTTAAACCAATGGTTTAAACCAAATGGTTTAAACCATCCACCCTATATATATATATTTATATTATATATATATCTTATATATATATATATATATATATATATATATATACATATTTACTATATATTATATATATATATATATATAGTATATATATAATATTATATAATATATATATATATACTGTATATATATATAGATATTATATATATATATGATTAATATATTATATATATATTATTATATATATATATATATATATATATATATATATTATATATCATATATAATATATTATTATATATATAATATTATATATATACTATATTAATAAAAGAATTTGCGAGAAAAAGGGAAAGTTTTTATTTTTATTTTTTTAAAATTAACAGTTTCTTTTTCCTTTTTAAAAGAAAAAGTCATTCATTTCGGTTGCAATTTTGACCTTCAAGTTTCAACATCACATTTTTTATATAAAATTGAAACAAGAAAATAATCAATATATATATATATATATTATATATATATATATATATATAGATTATATATATATTATATATATATATATATTAATAATCTATATATATATATATATATATATATATCTATTATATTATATAATATTCTATATAATACTATATATATATATATATATATATATATATATATACTTCTATATATATATATATATTATATATACTGTATATATATATATATATATATATATATATATATATATATAGTAATATACTTTATATTACAAATTAATATATATATATAATATATATATATATATATATATATATATATATATATATATATAGGGTGGTTAAATTTTAAGGGCCGATGTTGATTTTGAATAAAACACAAATTACTTAGGAATTTATTGTCATTTTTTTTATTATGATAATATGGTATGGTTCAATTATGTATGGAACAAAATATCGGCCAAATGGCCGCCGCGACCTCGGCGGCACACCTCCATCCGATGGTCAAAATTTTCGATGACGCTGAGGCATAATTGAGGTTCTATGCCGTTAATGTGCCGAATTATCTCATCCTTTAGCTCTTGAATTGTTGCTGGCTTATCGACGTACACCTTTTCTTTCAAATAACCCCAAAGAAAGAAGTCCAACGGTGTCAAATCACATGATCTTGGCGGCCAATTGACATCGCCACCACGTGAGATAACACGGCCATTGAATTTGTCGCGCAAAAGAGCCATTGTTTCGTTAGCTGTGTGGCAAGTGGCACCGTCCTGTTGAAACCACATATCGTCCACATCCATACCTTCCAATTCGTGCCATAAAAAGTTCGTTATCATCTCACGATAGCGAACACCATTCACAGTAACTGCCTGACCGGCCTCATTTTGGAAAAAATACGGCCCGATGATGCCGCCAGCCCATAAACCGCACCAAACAGTCACTCTTTGTGGGTGCATTGGTTTTTCGACAATCACTCTTGGATTATCATTCGCCCAAATGCGGCAATTCTGCTTATTGACGAATCCAGTGAGGTGAAAATGTGCCTCATCACTGAAGATGATTTTCTTCGAAAATTGATCATCCACTGTTGCCATTTCTTGCCACCATTCTGACCATTGACGACGTTTTGTATGGTCAAGAGGCTTTAGTTCTTGAGTCAATTGCACCTTGTAAGCGTTTAAATGCAAGTCTTTATGCATAATGTTCATCAACGACGAGCGTGAGAGGTGCAATTGTTGGGCACGACGACGAGTTGAAGTGGATGGCTCCTCAGCCACACTATCGCGAACAGCAGCAATATTTTCTGCAGTACGAGCTGTACGAGCATGCACTGGTCTTTTCAAATCTCCTACAGACCCGGTTTGCTCAAATTTTTTCACGATTTTTCCGATTGTACGCACATTTGGACGATTAAATTGACCAAAAAAATCACGAAGTGCACGATATGCATTTTGATTTGAACGCCCATTTTCATAATAAGCCTGAATAACTTTAACACGTTGCTCCATTGTGTATCTTTCCATGGTTCAAATTGAGTAAGTCTGAAATTGAAAAACTGTCAAATGAACATCGCAGTACAAAAATTTGACGGTTTCTAGGTGTGGTTCAACATTCAGGCATCGGCCCATACATTTAAACCACCCATATATATTATATATATATATATATATATAGTATTATATATATTTATATATATATATATATATATATATTAGTAGTATATATATATATATATACTATACTATATATAATTTATATATATATATATAATAATATATAGTATATCCTATATATATATATATATAGTATAATATATATTTATATATATATAATATATATATATATATATATTATATATATATATATATTATACTGATATTATAGATATATTCTATTGATAATATACGCATCCTAATGAATTTATTATATATATATATTATATATGATAGTATATATATATATATATATATAATAATTATATTATATTATTTATATATATACTAATTATATATATAATATATAATATAAGTATATATATATATATATATATTATATATATATATATATAATATTTATATATAATATATATATATATATATATATATATATATATTATTATTATATATATATATATATATATTTTATGTTATATTTATGTATAATATATTATATATATATATTATATATATATATATATATATATTCATATATTATATTATATATATATATTAATATATATATATATATATTAATTTATTGATAAATTTACTCATCTACATGAATTTATATATATATATATAGTATCTGATATATATATATATATCTATATTATATATATATATATATATATATATAATAGTATTATATTATATATATATTTATATATTATATATATATAATAGTATATATATATATATATATAATATATATAATATATATTTAAAATATGCTAAATATATAGATATATAAAAGCAGCAAACTACAAATTATGATAATAACGGCATCTATATGAATGGTATATATTATATACTATATATATTATATATATTATATATACTATATATTTATAATTTATATATTATTATATACTATATAGTATATATATATATAATATATAATTTATATATATTACAGCCCAAACTCAAATCAACAACAAAAAATCTCGCACAGTAAATATCAACAACGGAGT
>JABUQX010066535.1:15000-35000 GCA_015478945.1 Trachelipus rathkii | reverse complement strand
ATTATTATTATTATTAATATTATTTTTTATATATATATATATATAATATATTATATATATATTATATATATACGGAATATATATATATATTATATATATATGTTAGTAATAATAATAATAATAATAATAATAATAATAATAATAATAATAATAATAATAATAATAATAATAATAATAATAATAATAATAATAATAATAATAAAATTACCTAAAGCTACAAATAAGAAAATCTAAAAAATAATAATACCATTGCGTTCATTGATCCAGAAATACGCGTAAACCACGTTTATCATTACATGTAAGTCTCGTGTATGTCTTTTATACTTTCATAAGAGAAAAACTACTCACCTGTGTGAGTGTCTCACTGGGTGCACATGAGCGGTTCGGACGTTTTACCTTTTAAAAGAAGTTTTAATAAAGGTTTTGTTTAATTGTTGCAAAAATTGTTTTTACTTATGACATTAAAGTCTAATTTTTTTTTTATTTTTAAATTTGTAAATGAAGAAACTTTCAAATGCAAAACGCACACATTAATATACATTTTAATATTATATATATATATAATATATATATATATATATATATATATATATATATTATATACTAATTATATTATATAATGGGATAAAAAAAAATATTATTTATAGTATATATTTATATATATATATATATATATATATATATTATATATATATTATAACTGTACCAAGTAGTCCCAAAAATAGTTACAATTTAAGTCGCTATACAGATCGATAAGAAATCGGTATTAGAAAGTACTAAGTCGCATATTCGACGTTTTACTAGGTATGGTGCGGTGTAGTGCAGTGCCAATTCTGACTCCTTTTTCCACTTCTTTTGTGCATTCTGTGCATTTCTTTTTTTTTCAGGCAGGACCCCCCTCCAGGGGGTCCCCTAGACTCCGACTCCTCCTTACTCCTTCCTCCTCTAGGCAATCTCCAAATTTCATCCTTCTACGGTCATTTCACGTAGTAGTATAGGTACAGTCTGGAGGGGCCCTGTCTGCTTAAATATATTCTACCCGGGTTAGGGTTATCGTACCACTCTAAAATTTGGCAGCCCGTCAGGTGATGACGTAACCTCGTCTACGACGAGGTTACGTGTCCGTGTGTCCCCCCGGAGGGGAGGGGATGCCGGCCCTTAAAAATAGGAAATGCCCTTGGAAAGATGAAATTTGGAGATTGCATAGAGAAGGAAGGACTAAGTAGGATTCAAAGTCAGAGCCGGAGTCACAGCCGGCACCGGTGATGGAGCTGGTGCGGTACCGAGTTAGTAAATATTTGTATAATAACACAATATTTGTATCTTTATATATGTTATCGAACCCGTAGATCTCGAATATGAAGGTTATAAGTTCGAAAAGGGTGTCTGGGGATCCCCCTTAGGGGGGATCCCCAGTAGAAATTTACGGAATGCAAAAGAGAAGTGGAGAAAGGAGTCGGAGTTGGAGTCAGAGAAGGAAGGAGTCTGAGTCAGAGGAGTCGGAGTAGGTATGGGCACCGGTGCTGGAGCCGGTGCTGTGCTGAATTAATAAATATTCGTTTAGTCCCATATTGGTATCAAAATATATGTTTATAAGTTCGTAGAACTCGAATATGAGAGTTGTAAGTTAGTAAAGGATGTCTGGGAACCAACCTCCAGGGGGTCCCCAAAAGAAATGCACGGAATGAAAAACAGAAGAAGATGGAGGAAGGAAGAAGAAGGAAGGATGGAGGAAGGAGTCTGAGAAGGAGTCAGAGTTGGTACCCGCACTGGTGCTTAAGACGATGCGGTGCTGACTTAGTAAACATTCGTTTAGCCCCATATTTGTATGAATGTATATGTTTATAAGATCGTAAATCTCAAATATGGGGAATTCAAGTTTCTTATACATGTCTGGGAATCCCCCAGAGGTGGTCCCCAACTGAAATAAAAGAAGAAAGGCATGGAATGCAAAACAGAAGAGGAAGGACAAATAGGACTGGAGGAAGAGCAAGGATGCATCTTACAAAGATAACCCGTTTTCTAAAGGTTGAAGACTGACATTTCCATTTTCAAATCTCGTTTTATTTTTGTAAACGTCAGCTAAAATATATTTTTCCTAAGTTGAAACATGCATATATTGTTTGCTATTTTATATTATAAGTTTCATTTTACATTTATTCTTTGTGTTTAATTTTTTTTAATTTAAATTTTTAATTTATTTTCAAATTATTATTTTTATTATTTTAATTTATTTTTGTTTTATTTGCTTAAAACATTTTGTTTATACTAAAATTTTTATTGTTTTCACGTTTATAACGTAAAAAAATTCGCGTTTTAACACCCCCTAAAGCAGTAAATCAGTAAATAAGCAAATCAAACCACAAATCCCTCCCCTCCCACCCAGCCATGATCTATTGACCTATTGATCTATTGATTCAAGTCATATTTTGTATAACATAACAAAACTTTTATTTATTTTTATTTCATTTTGTTTAAAAATATATTTTTTTACCAAAATTTTTATTCTTTTTTTGTTTATAACTCAAAAAATTTGCGTTTTCACACACTCTAAAGCAGTAAATCAGAAAATCAGTAAATCAAACCACCCATCCCAACCCTTCCCGTCCATACATGATCTATTGATCTATTGATTCAGGTCACATTTCGAGTATCATTCTCGATAACATAAAAATAAGTTCTTTATATACTGACCAACGAATATATGTTAACGTAACAAAGTTTTTCACATTAATAAAGCTAACACAGCATAATCTGAACCAAGAATATAATATACAACGACAAACCTAACATACCTTACGCACGAATAAACAGCTAACATTAACAAAGTTCCATACTTAGCACCAGTAAAGTGACTAACATAGCATACAAAACGTAACCTATTCACTTTTTCAACATATCTCTAACATATCAATTTTAATTTTACATTAACATATAGTAATATTAACAAAAATTTATCATAATCTTGTCTAATTATTATACAGACCAACGAATATATGCTAACGTAAGAAAGTTTTTTATATTAACAAAGTAATATTTAACAAACATTTATCATAACCTTATCTAACTATCATAATCCCCAACGAATAATTGCAAACATAGCACAGTTTTATCCAAACATAACATAAAAATAAGTTCTTTGAATAAATTATCATAGTAAAGTGGAATAGTTACTGATCCTAAAGCAGTAAATTCAGTAATTCAGTAAATCAAACCACCCGCTCCACCCCTCCCCTCCCCTCCCACCATTCCATGATCGATTGATCTATTGATCTATTGATCTATTGATTCAAGTCAATTTCGAGTATCATCATTTTGGATAAACAACATAAAAATAAGTTCTTTATATACTGACCATAAGCGCAATATATGCTGATTGATCGCGTTAACTAGAGTGTTGTTTCACATTCAAAAATTAAAATAAGCTATATCACTTATCATACCACTTATCCTGTAACGACTCATAAGTTATAAATTAGGTAACATACGACCATACAATGAACAGATACCTTAAGCGACGATATACTTAAACAGCTAATCATTGGGTATACAACTTATAGTTTTCCTACTATGCTTAAGCTAAACTAGTTTTAATAGATGGGCTTTAATCTATATATAAACATGCATAACAAAACGTAACCTATTCACACTTTTTTAAACGTATCTCAACATATCAATATTAATTTTACATTAACATGGTAATATTTAACAAAAATTTATCATAACCTTGTCTAATTATCATACTGACCAGACGAATATACTGCTAACGCTTAACAAAGTTTTAATTAACATTAACAAGTTAATATTTAAACAAAAAATTTAATCATTAACCTTATCTAACTTCATAATTCCCCAACGAATAATGCAAACATTAAAGTTTTATCCAAACATAATATAAAAATTAAGTACTTTGATAAAATATCATTAGTAAAGTGTAATAGTTTACTGATCTTAAAGCAATAAATCGAGTAAAATCAAACCACCCGCCCCACCCCCCCTCCCCTCCCCTCCCCTTCCCCCTCCCCTTCCCCTCCCACCCTTCCATGATCTATTGAGCTATTGATTCAAGTCATATATCGAGTATCATTTTGGATAAACATAACATAAAAATAAGTTCTTTATATACTGACCAACTAATATATGCTAACGTAACAAAGTTTTCTCATCAATAAAGCTAGCATATCACAACCTGAACTAAGAATATAATGTACAACGACGAACCTAACATACCTTACGCACGAATAAACTGCCAACATTAACAAAGTTCCATACTTAAAAACAGCAAAGTAACTAACATTGCATACAGAACGTAAAGTATATCAATGTTAATTTTACATTAACATGGTAATATTTAACAAAATATTTATCATAATCTTACCTAATTAACATACTAACCAACGAATATATGCTAATGTAACAAATTTTCACATTAATAAAGCTTTGGAAACTTTGTTAAGGAATTTTGTTAGATAATACTGCTTTAACTGCTGATGATATGTTGGAAAAGTCGAAGTAGATTGAGTTTTGTATGCACTGCTACCTACTTTACCTTTGATAAGTAGAGAACTTTGCAAATGTTAGCAGCTTATTCATACGTGAGGTATATTAAGTTTGTCGTTGTACATTATATTCTTAGTTCAGGTTATGATATGTTAGCTTTATTGATGTGAAAACATTGTTACGTTAGCATATATTCGTTGGTCAGTATATACAGAACTTATGTTTGTTATGTTTATCCAAAATGATACTCGAAATATAGCTTGAATCAATAGATCAATAGATCAATCGATCATGGAATGATGGAAGGGGAGGGGTCGGGCGGGTGGTTTGATTTACTAATTTGCTGATTTACTGCTTTAGGATCAGTAAACTATTACACTTTACTATGATATTTTATTCAAAGAACTTATTTTATGTTTGGATAAACCTTTGTTACATTAGCAATTATTCGTTGGGGATTATGATAGTTAGGTAAGGTTATGATAAATTTTTGTTAAATATTACTCTGCTAATGTAAAAAAATTTGTTACGTTAACATATATTCGTTGGTCAGTATGACAATTAGACATGATAAATTTTTGTTAAATATTACCATGTTAATGTAAAATTAAGATTGATATGTGAGATATATGTTTGAAAAAGTGTGAATAGGTTACGTTTTGTATGCTATGTTAGTCACTTCACTGTTGTTAAGTATGGAACTTTGTTAATGTTAGCTGTTAATTCGTGCGTAAAGTATGTTAGGTTTGTTTTGTACATTTTAAAAACGTTGCAGTTATGGAAGATTAGCTTTACTAATGGAAAAACTTTGTTTTGGTTAAGCATATATTCGTTGGTCAGTATATAAAGAACTTATTTCTATGTTATGTTTATCGAGAATGATACTCGAAATATGACCTGAATCAATAGATCAATAGATTAACAGATTATGTATGGGTGGGAAGCGGCGTAATGGGTGGTTTGATTTACTGATTTACTGCTTTAGGGTGTGTAAAAACGCAAATTTTTAAGTAATAAACAAAAAAAAGAATAAATATTTTGGTAAAAAAAAAATATATTTAAAACAAAATAAAATAAAAATAAATAAAAGTTTTGTGTTATGTTATACAAAATATGACATGAATCAATAGATCAATAGATCAATAGATCATGGCTGGGTGGTTTGATTTACTTATTTACTGATATACTGCTTTAGGTGTGTAAAAACGCGAATTTTTTTTACGTCATAAGCATGAAAAGCATAAAAAATTTAGTAAAAACAAAATGTTTTAAGCAAATAAAACAAAAATAAATTAAAAAATAATTAAAAAATAATAAAAATTTGAAAATAAATTAAAAATTTAAATTAAAAATAAATAAATTAAACACAAATTATAAATGTAAAATGAAACTTATAATATAAAATAGTAAACAGTATATGCATGTTTCAACTTAGGAAAAATATATTTTAGTTGACGTTTACAAAAAGAAAACGAGATTTGAAAATAGAAATTTCAGTTTTCAACCTTTAGAAAACGGGTTATCTTTGTAAGATGCATCCGTGCTCTTCTTCCTGTCCTATTTATCCTTCCTCTTCTGTTTTGTATTCCATGCCTTTCTTCTTTTATTTCAGTTGGGGACCACCTCTGGGGGGTTCCCAAACATATATTTGAAACTTGAATCCCCTCCCCATATTTGAGATCTACGATCTTATAAACATATGCATTGATACAAAAATGAGGCTAAATGAATGTTTACTAACACAGCACCGCACCGTCTCCAGCACCGGTGCCGGTAATAACTCTGACTCCTTCTCAGACTCCTTCCTCCTTCCTCCTTCCTCTATATTCTTCTGTTTTTCATTCCGTGCATTTCCTCTGGGGACCCTTTACGAACTTACAACTCTCATATTCGAGTTCTACGACCTTATAAACATATATTTTGATACCAATATGGGACTAAACGAATATTTATTAATTCAGCACAGCACCGGCTCCAGCACCGGTGCCGATACCGACTCCGACTCCTCTGACTCAGACTCCTTCTCGGACTCCTTCCTTCTCTGACTCCGACTCCTACTCCTTTCTCCACTTCTTTTATGCATTCCCCCTCCGGGGGGTCACCAGACACCCTTTACGAACTTATAACCCTCATATTCGAGATCTACGGGTTCGATAACATATATAAAGATACAAATATTGTATTATTATACAAATATTTACTAACTCGGCACCACACCATCTCCAGAACCGGTGCCGGCTGCGACTCCGGCTCTGACTTTGAATCCTAATTGCTCCTTCCTCCTCTATGTAATCTCCAAATTTCATCTTCCACGGGCATTTCCTATTTATATGGGCCTGCACCCCCCCTCTGGGGGGAGCGCACGGACACGTAACCTCGTCTACGACGAGGGTCATCACCTGACGGGCTGCCAAATTTTAGGCCGGTACGATAACCTTAACCCAGGTATATTTATATATAAGCAGACAAACTTTCGATGAAGTTGTCCACATACTAATACCGCCGACTAGCAAAGCTGTAAAGGCGCGAATTGAGCGAAATTCTCATCGTTTATCAAACCATCATGTCACGTGAAATCCAAATACTTAAGAATTCCATGTCGTGCCTCGTCAGAGAGGAGCTAAGGTTAAGATAGGGCTTCCAAAAGATGCACCTGATATATTCTCACGGGTGCCCTAAAGAGAGGCAGGAGTGAAAAGTAAAAACTTTATATATATATATATATATATATATATATATATATATATATTATATATTATATATATATCTATATATATATATATATATATTATATATATAATATATATATATATAGATACATATATTATATATATATATACTATATATATATATATATTTTTATATAGTATATATATATATATATATATAATAATATATTATATATATTATATATATATATATATATATATATATATATATATATATATATATATATATATATATATATATATAAATATATATACTCTTTCTTTATCTTCTTCGACCCCAGATTGGGGGTGAGGTGCTCATCAAACATAGAAATCAGAATAGTTAAATAGAAGAACATAACGTAAGTCGAAAGGAGAGCCACCCTATACCCTTCCCTCATACTCTTAAGTGCGAGCTCATCGTAGTGAGAAAAAAAATCCCCCACTTCCGTTTCACAACACCGCGACAGACACCCTGAGCCAAGTCAACAACCATACCCTCTCACAAAACCCCGTCATTCACTCCTATGGCACACCTCTCTTCAGACTTCTGTCAAATTTACTTTCCTTTCCTTCAGACACTCCTCTACTGACTCAATCCTCTTTCTCTTCGATCTACCAGCCGGTCGATTCACAGCACTCTCACCACTATACATCAGCTTAGCCAATCGATATTATCATCCCTCTTTTCCATAAGACCAAACCATCTAATACACTCACATTTATTCTCTCATTCACTTCTTTCTTCACAAAACACAGCTCTTTAACAAGCTCATCCCTCACTTTATCAATTCTTCTCACACCTTGCACGTCCTAAGATTAATTATCAATCTTAACAGACTGCACCTTAGCTCTTTACCTCCTATTCCACACCATAGTTTCCCTACCACACATTAAACAGGGAAGAACATATATTCATGCAGAACAATGGCACACCCAAAACCTAGCCGCTTTGCATTCAGCAAAGAATTAATGCACCAGCCACCTTCCTACCATTCACAATTTTCCTACTACACTCTGCATCATCCGTTCCCCTTTTCATCCAACACATAGCCTAAATATTTTATGATTTCACACTGCGGACTCTCTTCACCCACCACCATCACCTTACTCTTATTCACATTTACTGACATACACCTCCTTTTACACATCAAGCCAAACCCCTCTACCAATCCTTTCAAACTTTCTTCAGGTTTGCCACACAAAATCAAATCCTCAGAGTACAATTAGTAGGGCACCCTCCAATCTCTTCTATTTTCCATCAGTCTATCACCATTCCATACCCCCTACCTCCAATTCGTTTATCACTCCATCCATATACAAGTTAAATAGCTATGGAGACATTATACATCCCAGTCTCACTCCACTATTAATATTAAACTATTCACTTCCAACTCCATTAATTCCTACACAAGCTTCACTATCGACATACATACTCTTGATTCCATTCAGATGCCAACCGTCAGCACCATATATCAATAATACCTACCACATAGCTTCCCAATTAATCCTGTCATCCGCCAATTTTAAGTCCATAAAAAATAAATACAATTTGTTTTTGTTCTTACTCATTTTCTCACTCATTTGCTTCAATGTTATAATTTAATGTACACATCCTCTACCACTTCTAAATGCACCTTGGTCTTCACCAATCAATCCCTCAGTCACTCGACTCATTTTTTCAACCAAAATACCAGCATATATCTTCCTTACAACACTCAATTAACTAATTTCTTTATAGTTCTTATAGTTCTCCTTATCTCCTTTACCCTTATATATGGGTACTATCACTGCTCTCCTCCAATCCTTCGGAACTACACCCTCTACAAACGATATGAGTAGTAGGAGATGGATTCCGGAGCACGGTCGTTTTTACCCCATGTCCTCTTTTACCCCCTGTCCTCTTTTACCCCACCCTAAAATTTAGTCAAACCGTATTTTTTGGCCCAAATTTTTTACCTGACCTTGACCTTTTTTGGCCTTGACCTTTTTGGGCCTTGACCTTTTTTGGCAACCCTAATTTTTTGGCAACCCTAATTTTTTGGCAACCCTAATTTTTTGGCAACCCTAATTTTTTCGGCAACCCTAATTTTTGCAACCCTTCGAAGAAGGGTTGCGCCAAACGGTTGCGTCAGCAACCGTTGTACGTACCCCACCCTAAATTTTCGACCAACCCTTTGGCCTTCCATGGGTCAATTTGGCCCACCTAATTTTCGACCAACCCTTTGGTCTTCCATGATCATTTGGTCACCTAATTTTCGACCAACCCTTTGGTCTTCCATGGGTCAATTTTGGCCCACCCTAATTTTCGACCAACCCTTTGGTCTTCCATGGGTCAATTTTGGCCCACCCTAATTTTCGACCAACCCTTTGGTCTTCCATGGGTCAATTTTGGACCCTACAGTAATTTTGGCCACCCTTTAGGGGCTTAGCCCTATTTTTGATGTCTTTACCTTGTTTGACCATGTGCTCAAGCATGACCTTGCCATATCACCTTGGGTCAATTTTAGCCACAGTAATTTTTGTCCTTCCTTTAGGGGCTTAGCCCTTTTGATGTCTTAACCTTGTTTGACCATGATATTTCGGCCTTGACCTTGCCATATACCATGGGTCAATTTTGGCCCACGCTAATTTTTGGCCACTCGTGTCCCACCCGTCACATATTTCGTTCCTAACTTGAACGTATGTATCTAGTGATGTTCTATTAGTGTTCTATGATTATTCTATGAGTGCCGGGTGAGTGCCAGGTGAGTGCCAAGTGAGTGCCAAGTGAGTGCCAATGAGTGCCAAGTGAGTGCCACATAGTGCCAAGTGAGTGCCACATAGTGCCAACTGAGTGCCACTTTTCAAGCCTTTTTGCAGCCTCCCCCTAGGACAGAACAGCCCTAATATGGGTGTCTACCCCTAAGTTATAAGGTATGAGGAATCGATTGGGTGTATATTACAGAGTTTGCTAGGATAGCACACACTGAGTTAGTCTTTCTAACCCCTTATACACTATGGCATATACACACATACACTACGACACTTATACACACTATGACACTTATACACACTGACACTTAAGCACTTACACTCGTCCATAGACACTTACGCCTCACACACTTATATTGATGATTCAACTTTGATGCCTCAACTTTGATGCCTCAGCATTAATGCCTCAGCATTGATGCCTCAACTTTGATGGATTGATGCCACAGCATTGATACATTTTCTAACCTTTTCTAGCCTTTTCTACCCTACATCATAGAACAGAGCTAATATTAATGTCTTCCCCTAGGTCATAATTGGAACACCAAGGCGCAGCTTGAGCCCTCAGCGCAAAGGCTGTCAGCCCGCACCTGGATTTTACGCCGCGTCCCCCGCCGCCGCGCGTGCGCCGCAGGCGCAATGTTCCCGCGTTCCGCCCCGCGTGCGCCCACGGGCATAATATTCCTGCAGGAATAGAAAATATATACTATTTGTCATTCATTTTTATTTCATACTTAAACATTTCAAAGAATTTCTTTTCAAATATACTATGAGTCATTCATTTTTATCTCATACTTAAACATTTTTATTAAAAACATTTTCGCGAACCTAAAACTGTAACTCATTACAGACCTATTATTTAACACATATATTTATTAACATTATTTTTTACTTAATACTTTTTACTTAATACTTTTTTAATTTATAAATTTTTAAAAATGTATGTTTACTGTTTTAACTCTCTGCTTTACTGCTTTAACTTTCTGCTTTACTGCTTTAACTCTCTGCTTTACTGCTTTAACTCTCTGCTTTACATACCTTAAAGCAGTAAATCAGTAAATCAATAGAGGTGTTACTTAACACAGGGATTAGTATGCTTTTGTTTGTTTACTGTTTTAACTCATGTTTTACTGCTTTAACTCATATGTTTTACTGCTTTAACTCATATATTTAGTAACATTACATACCTTAAAGCAGTAAATCAGTAAATCAATAGAAGTGTTACCTAACACCTAAGGGATTAGTATGCTTTTGTTTTACTGCTTTACTGCTTTAACTTTCTGCTTTACTGCTATAATCTTTGCTTTACTGCTTTAACTCATGTTTACTGCTTTAACTCATATATTTATTAACATTACATACCTTAAAGCAGTAAATCAGTAAATCAATAGAGGTGTTACCTAACACCTAAGGGATTAGTATGCTTTTGTTTTACTGCTTTACTGCTTTAACTGCTTTACTGCTTTAACTCACTGCTTTACTGCTTTAACTCACTTAACTTACATACATTACATACCTTAAAGCAGTAAATCAGTAAATCAATAGAGGTGTTACCTAACACCTAAGGGATTAGTATGCTTTTGTTTTATTGCTTTACGCTTCTGCTTTTACTGCTTTAACTTTCTGCTTTACTGTTTAACTTTCTGCTTTACTGCTTTAACTTTCTGCTTTACTGCTTTAACTTTCTGCTTTACTGCTTTAACTCATATGTTTTACTGCTTTAACTCATATATTTATTAACATTACATACTAAAGCAGTAAATCAGTAAATCAATAAGTGTGACCTAACACCAAGGGGATTAGTATGCTTTGTTTTACTGCTTTACTGCTTTAACTTTCTGCTATACTGCTTTACTTTCTACTTTACTGTTTTAACTCATATGTTTACTGCTTTAACTCATATGTTTTACTGCTTTAACTCATATATTTATTAACATTATGTTTTTTATTTTGTTTTAATACTTTTTTATTTATTTTATTATTATTTTTATTTATTTTTATTATTTTATTTTTATTTTATTATTATACTTAGTGTTATTACTTCATGCCTATTGTTATTATTATTTAGAACACACATACACACACACACACACACACACACACACACACACACTTACATATACACACATTCACTATGACACTTATACACATTCACTATGACACTTTCATTTCCATAGACACTTACATTTACCTTACACACACACGCACACACATATACACACACACACCTCACACACAGATTTATACACTCACACACAGTTCTTACACACACCAGTTGCCTCACAGATTTACTTACACTCACACAGATTTACTTACACTCACTTACACAGATTTTACTTACACACACACACACACTCCACACACCCACACACACACACTTACACTCATACATATAACGTATAATTTATTAAAACATTTTATGTTTTAATTAAGCAATATTTATATTACTCATTCAAATATAACTAAAATTATTTCAAAGTTTCTTAAAACTTCTATAATAAATCAATCATTATCTTTGAACAAAGAATTTATTATTAACTGTTAATACTTTTTGTTTATAAATTTTATAACTATCAAGTTTTAAAATAACTTTTACTAAATTTTATGAAAATTTTATTAAAAACATATATTTACGTACCTTAAGTAATAAATCAGTAAATCAGTAGGGTCAGCTAGCACCCCTCTACACCACGCTATGCCACATTTTGTTCTATTGACTTACTGCTTTACATCATCTTTGGCCATGTAATAAACATAACAAAAATAAGTTCTTCTCTGCTAACATAACATGTATTTTATTAAAATATTTCTAAGTTCTTATTTAAAAATAACAATTATTCACTTACATTTATATTATTCGCTCGATGTTAACTAAAAATATTTCAAAGTTTTTAAATAATTCGGATTTTCTTTATTATTATTATTGTGATTATTATCTATGTACATTGACAATCCATCTTACGAGAAAACACAACAACCCCCACTCCTTACAGATACGAAACTGACCTCTCTGTAAAATGTGTTGAAATAACTACTAGGCCTAAATTTTAGGATAATCCTTTTTGTACCCCAGGGCGATTTAGGCTAATTCCAGGTCAAAATATATTTCAAACAATACTTTTTCTGTAAAATGTGGTGCAATAACTACATTAGGCCTAAATTTAGGTCTAAATTTAGGATAAACCTTTTTGTATCCCAGGCTGATTTAAGCCTAATACTAGGTCAAAAGGTAATTCCAGTATAGACAAGAATCATTGTTATTATTATTTTTATAAATATATATTTCAAACTGAAACATGCTGGATCGGTAAGATCCTTTAAGCAGGTAAGAAGGAAATGTTTTCCTTACTTGTGATTGGTCGGAGTAATCCTTATCTCTATATGACCTCGTATGTGATTGGTCGAGAATTATTTTATCGTCTTTTGAAAATTAACTTTGTTCTTTAAACTTGTATTTGAGCAGGTGTGTTTTATTATCTTTTAGACCCCAACTCATTTTAAAATCATAGTCATTTTAGCTGTTAAGCGGTGCACAAGTTATCTGATTTGTATTAAAAGTGTTTTATTTTTACTAAGTGTATATCATATTTATAATAAATACTTACATTGAGGAATAATTATTAATTTCACTAGAATAGATAATAATTAATTCACTAGATTTATAGTAGATCACGTGAAGCAAAACGCAAGAGCGCCCGCAAGCGCGACCCGGTGCGGAACCGACGCATGAACCCGCCGGCGTAATATTACTACGCGGTCGCGAAAATATTTTCTTTATGATACGCCGTTGTAAACTTTCATTACATCATTTTGTATTTTCAAATATACCGTTTCCCATATTATGAATCGTTCATTTTATTTCTTACTTGAACATTTTTAATTTTATTTATAGAAAATACCATTTCACTGGTAAAGTTTCATGAAAAACATTTAGTTTTGAAATGAACATTTTGTTTTGTAAAGCAGTTTGTTTTATTTATCCTAAAGTTATAATTCCTTGAGGAAATAGAACAAATACTCCGGCTGTGACGTAGGCCATGTTCCTCTTTGTGGTATGCCTTTAAGATCTTATTACTTTAAGGAATGTAAAACAAGTTTTATATGCCTTAAAGCTACGCCTACATAGGACATAGAGTTAATGTATAGAAGTTATCCCATTCCCTCCCTTTTCAAGGTATGTCTTTACGGTTTTAATCTTCTCTATGTATAAGTTATGAAAAAAGTTGTTTAATCTAAAATATTATTACATAATTACTATATTAATTAATTAAATACACAATGCGTGTACATGCATAATAAACTTCCCCTCATTGTACAAACCGTATTTTCTCTTTATGGACTTCCAGTATTGGTATCATATTATTATACTTCAAAATTACATCGAAGTATGTAAGTTCATACCTCTTCTATATCAGATGTTGTATGCATTCGGCAACCATCGAGAATATCTCCCTTGGTTTGTAATAAACACTGATATACCAGGATTTTAAATAAACTAATGCGCTTGAACACATGTTATAATATTCGTAAATATACCTTGATACGGTACACAAACTAAAATTATACATACTGAATGGGACGGTGTCCAAAAGATATCAACCTCTAGGATGTATGCCCTACCACTTTGAAATACAACGCTCCATATTTTCGCGACCGCGTAGTAATATTACGCCGGCGGGTTCATGCGTCGGTTCCGCACCGGGTCGCGCTTGCGGGCACTCTTGCGTTTTGCTTCACGTGATCTACTATAAATCTAGTGAATTAATTATTATCTATTCTAGTAAAATTAATAATTATTCCTCAATGTAAGTATTTATTATAAATATGATATACACTTAGTAAAAATAAAACACTTTTAATACAAATCAGATAACTTGTGCACCGCTTAACAGCTAAAATGACTATGATTTTAAAATGAGTTTGGGTCTAAAAGATAATAAAACACACACCTGCTCAAATACAAGTTTAAAGAACAAAGTTAATTTTCAAAAGACGATAAAATAATTCTCGACCAATCACATACGAGGTCATATAGAGATAAGGATTACTCCGACCAATCACAAGAAAGGAAAACATTTCCTTCTTACCTGCAAAGGATCTTACCGATCCAGCATGTTTCAGTTTTGAAATATATTTATAAAATAATAATAATAACAATTTCTTGTCTATACTGGCATTACCTTTTGACCAAGTATTGAAGCAAATGGGAAAAGTATCTTAAAGGCTTACACTTAAAAATTTAGACCTAAATTTAGGCCTAACGAGTTATTGCACCACATTTTACAGAAAAAGGTCAGTTTAGAAATATATTTTGACCTGGAATTAGGCTTAAATCGCCCGGGGTACAAAGGGTTATCCTAAATTTAGGCCTAAAGTAGTTATTTCAACACATTTTACAGAGAGGTCAGTTTCGTATCTGTAAGTAGTGCGGGTTGTTGTGTTTTCTTGATGGATTGTCAATATAATATATATAATAATAATAATAATAATAATAATAATAATAATAATAATAATAATAAAGAAAATCCGAATTATTTAAAAAACTTTGAAATATTTTTAGTTAACATCGAGCGGATAATATAAATGTAAGTGAATAATTGTTATTTTTAAATAAGAACTTAGAAAGATTTTAATAAAATACATGTTATGTTAGCAGAGAACTTATTTTGTTATTTTATACTTATTACATGGCTAAAGATGATGTAAAGCAGTAAGTCAATAGAACAAAACGTGGCATAGCTTGGTGTAGAGGAGTGCTAGGGGCTGACCTTACTGATTTACTGATTTATTGCTTTAAGGTACGTAAAATATATGTTTTTAATAAAATTTCATAAAATTTTAGTAAAAATTATTTTAAAACTTGATAGTTATAAAATTTATAAACAAAAAGTATTAACAGTTAATAATAAATTCTTTGTTCAAAGATAATGATTGATTTATTATAGAAGTTTTAAGAAACTTTGAAATAATTTTAGTTATATTTGAATGAGTAATATAAATGTACGTGTTTAATTAAAACATAAAATGTTTTAATAAATTATACGTTATATGTGTAAGTGAGTGTGCGTGTGTGTGGGTGTATGTGTGTGTGTGTGTAAGAAAATCTGTGTGCGAGTGTAAGTAAATCTGTGTGAGTGTAAGTAAATCTGTGTGAGTGTAAGTAAATCTGTGTGTGTAAGTAAATCTGTGTGTGAGTGTAAGTAAATCTCTGTGTGTGAGTGTGTGTGTGTGTATATGTGTGTGTGTGTGTGTAAGTGTAAATGTAAGTGTCTATGGGTAAATGTAAGTGTCATAGTGAATGTGTGTATAAGTGTCATAGTGAATGTGTGTATAAGTGTGTGTGTGTGTGTGTGTGTGTGTGTGTGTGTATGTGTGTTCTAAATAATAATAACAATAGGCATGAAGTAAATAACACTAAGTATAATAATAAAAATAAAAATAAAATAATAAAAATAATAAAAATAAATAAAAATAATAATAAAATAAATAAAAAGTATTAAAACAAAATAAAAAACAATGTTAATAAATATATGAGTTAAAGCAGTAAAACATATGAGTTAAAGCAGTAAAACATATGAGTTAAAGCAGTAAAACATAAAGTTAAAGCAGTAAAACATGAGTTAAAGCAGTAAAGCAGTAAAACAAAAGCATACTAATCCCCCCTTGGTGTTAGGTCACACCTCTATTGATTTACTGATTTACTGCTTTAAGGTATGTAATGTTAATAAATATATGAGTTAAAGCAGTAAAACATATGAGTTAAAGCAGTAAAGCAGAAAGTTAAAACAGTAAAGCAGAAAGTTAAAGCAGTAAAGCAGAAAGTTAAAGCAGTAAAGCAGAAAGTTAAAGCAGTAAAGCAGAAAGTTAAAGCAGTAAAGCAGTAAAACAAAAGCATACTAATCCCTTAGGTGTTAGGTAACACCTCTATTGATTTACTGATTTACTGCTTTAAGGTATGTAATGTATGTGAGTTAAGTGAGTTAAAGCAGTAAAACATGAGTTAAAGCAGTAAAGCAGAAAGTTAAAGCAGTAAAGCAGTAAAACAAAAGCATACTAATCCCTTAGGTGTTAGGTAACACCTCTATTGATTTACTGATTTACTGCTTTTAAATCAGTAAATGTAAAACATATGAGTTAAAGCAGTAAAACATATGAGTTAAAGCAGTAAAACATGAGTTAAAGCAGTAAAACATGAGTTAAAGCAGTAAAGCAGTAAAACAAAAGCATACTAATCCCTTAGATGTTAGGTAACACCTCTATTGATTTACTGATTTACTGCTTTAAGGTATGTAATGTTAATAAATATGTGAGTTAAAGCAGTAAAACATATGAGTTAAAGCAGTAAAACATGAGTTAAAGCAGTAAAACAAAAGCATACTAATCCCTTTGTTGTTAGGTAACACCTCTATTGATTTACTGATTTACTGCTTTAAGGTATGTAAAGTTTATGTTTTTAATAAATATTTCGTACAATTGTAGTAAAATAAAAGAATGATTATATATCAGACACTCTGGATTTTTTTCTTCTTATACATTTTTAAAAATTTATAAATTAAAAGTATTAAGTAAAAAGTATTAAGTAAAATAATGTTAATAAATATATGTGTTAAATAATAGGTCTGTAATGAGTTACAGTTTTAGGTTCGAGAAAATGTTTTTAATAAAAATGTTTAAGTATGAAATAAAAATGAATGACTCATAGTATATTTGAAAAGAATTTCTTTGAAATGTTAAAGTATGAAATAAAAATGAATGACTCATAGTATATATATTTTCATTCGCGCGGAATATTGCGCCTGCGGGCGCACGCGGGGGGCGGGAACGCGGAAATATTGCACCTGCGGGCGCACGCGGCGGGCGGGGATGCGGCGAGGGCGCAATGCGGGTGCAGGTGGCAACGCCGCTGAGGGCTCAGCTGCGCCTTGTGTTCCAATTGCGACCTGAAGACGTAATAGCTCTGATTCTATGATGTGGGGGTAACAAGGCTAGAAAGATTGAAAACGTGACATCAATCATGGGGTGGGCATCAATGCTGCGACAACGGGGCATCAGGCCAGAACCCGGGCATCGCATCGAAGATGTGTGGTGGTGTGAAGTGTCTGTGGACAGTGGCCAATGTCTATGCATCGCCAGTATTGTATGAGTGTCATGATGGTATTGATAACCATGGTGTCGTGGTGTATAACAATGCGCCAGCCGGAGTGGCTGTATGGTGTTGAAAGACAACTCGTGAGGCTGCATCACAGCGGCAACGTCGGTCTCCTTGCCTGGCCTCAGGGAGTGAACCCATGTCGAGGCTTATTCTGGGCTCGGGGAGAATAGAAAAGGCCGAAAAAGTGACGCTCGAAGCGGCGTGGCACTCCTGGCGCATGTGGCTCGCTGGCGCTCGTGGTCTCGCGGCACTCACCTGGCGCTGCCCGGCGCTCATAGGATAATCATGGAACTACTAATAAATCACTAGATACATACGTTCAGTTAGGAACGAAATATGACAGTGAGACACAGTGTTAAAATGGCGTGAGCCGCCGACCCGTATTATATGGCGAGATTGGGCTGGTAATGGTCAAACAGGTGGGCTCAAAGGGCTAAGCTGAAAAGGACAAATCACAAATGGGCGTCCAGCCCGTGGTGTATGTTTGAGGTCCAGACCGTATCGTGGTCAAACAGGTAGACATCAGAGATCAAGCCTGAAGTGACCAAAAAATTGCCATGGACAAATTGAACCCATGTCTCATATTGGTCAGGGCCGAGAATATCATGGTGAGCAGGGTAAAGACGCATCAAAAATAGAGATAAGCCCCTAAAGGGTGGCCAAAAAATTGGGTGGGCCATTGACCCATAGGACCAAAAGGTGGTGAAAAACCCAGGGTGAGCCAAAGTGACATGAAAGCAAGGAATGATCGAATTGAGCCATCCCGACCCATGGCCAAGGGTTGGTCGAAAAGTAAGTGGACAAACCAGGCCATGAAAGAACAAGGGATGATTGTTAGGTGGGCCAAAATTGACCCATGGAAGGCCAAAGGGTTGGTCGAAAATTTAGGGTAGGGTACGTACAACGGTTGCTGACGCAACCGTTTTTGCGCAACCCTTCTTCGAAGGGTTGCAAAAATTAGGGTTGCCGAAAATTAGGGTTGCTTAAGTAGGAGTTATAAATAGGGTTGCCAAAAAAATTTGGGTTGCCCAAAAAGGTGTTCCCAAAAAGGTCAAGGCCCAAAAAGGTCAAGGCCCAAAAAGGTCAAGGTCAGGTAAAAAATTTGGGCCAAAAAATACGGTTTGACCAAATTTTAGGGTGGGGTAAAAGAGGACAGGGGGTAAAAGAGGACATGGGGTAAAAACGACCGTGCTCCGGAATCCATCTCCTACTACTGATATGTTACAAAATCCTTATCTAGTTAATCCCAATCTCGCCTCCATTCATGATCATTTCACCAGTATTTCCATCTATACCTGGAAATTCACCATTCATCAACTTTCTCACTCTAAATATTACCTCCTCCCCACCTACTTCATTTTCTACCATCAAACCCACACACATTTACTATCACCTCTTCATTACTGCCTGCCAATGTTATGCAGATTTCGATGTATTGCTTCCACACTCCCCTAACGTCCATTTCATCATTCACTAAAGCACCTTTTCATTATTCTATGAAGATTCACCTTATTCTTTCTTTCTTGACCTTCGTACTTCCCTCTAGAACAGTTTCCTATTCCCTTGTAAGTCACCATTCATTCTCCTTCCAAAGTGCTCATTTACCTCTTTTTTCCTCCTACTTATGCAACTTTTAGTCATCCTGTTTTAACTCCTTATTTATTTCCGTACACCTATCTTTTGAAACCTCATCATTGGCTTTTAAAACATCCAATCATCACATATTCATTCCACCACTCACTGTTAACATTCTTAGTTCCTACTTTAGCACACCCTCATACTTCCCTTGTACTAGCAATCCCTTCCTTTATTTGCATCCAGATTTGATCAGTGTCATCTTGATCACATTCAGGTAGAATTATCTGCAGGTGCTCTCTAATACTTTTCCT
>JABUQX010066535.1:7500-10000 GCA_015478945.1 Trachelipus rathkii | reverse complement strand
GATGTTTTCAATGCCTCAAAAACTCGTATCTTTCTTCGATCTATTCCACAAAATTTTCCAAAAACTATAAATTTTTTGAAATTTTCTATCTTTATAGTTTTTTAATTTAATAATTTTATAATTTTAATTTTGTAGTTTTCTTTGAAACCGCACAATTTAAGCCTTCTCATTATCTTAATATTCTTTGTAATTCCTTTTCGCATAATCTTAGAAGAATTATATAATTTCTCCACTAATGAAGTTTCTAAGAGGTTGTCTATTCTGATGCTCCTTCGGAACATCCTCACACGACCTCAGGTGCTTCTTCTGTATAGAGGCGTAGTTAGCCTCTGTATGATGTTCAGCAAAGATACGCTTAGGACTTCAACTCAAACATTATATTCAAAATCACCTTTAATTTGTTAAGAAAATTTTACCACTAATGGTAAATAATAATTAAGAATAATGATTATAAAACAATTTCCAAACGAAGATACAAATGTAAAATTAAAATTCACTTAAAAATATAAAATTATATTATATTCAAAAAAGATTACTCAATTATTTAAGTTTTTTTTTTTTTCTTACAAAAAGAGGTCACAATTTAAAAAAAAACATAGGAAATTGTACAGAGAATTTCAACTCTTTCTTGTGACAAAGCAACTGATATATTGAAGTACAATCTTAGTAAGAGTTTCTCTTAGTACTAATACGATGTAATGAAGTTTAAATTCTACATGAAAATGAAAAAAATATAGTCTTCTGTAAATACTAGTGTTGCGATATTATATATATATATATATATATATATATATATATATATATATATATATATATATATATATATATATATATATATATATATATATATATATATATATATATATATATAAATATATACAGTGAGTTGAACTAAATATATATATATTTATATATATATATATATATATATATATATATATATATATTATATAAATACATATATATATATATATATATATATATATATATATATATATATATATTGTTGTTAAATATTACATAATCGCAATTTATTACTTAGATCTTAAACAAAGAACATAAAGTGGGAAGGTAAAGAATTACTGCCTTCTCCGAGATTGAACCACCGCGTGTTGCGAAATGAGGACAATATGCTTGATGCTTTACGACTGAGCTATTCCTCAACCCAAAAAAATTGAGTTCAAGAACAGTTTTAAAGCAATCGAATTCCCTTCAAGGCGACATCACTAGGTGTCCAGCCAAATCCTTTTTCCTCCTTATATATTTTCATACACCTTTCTTTTGAAACCTCATCATCGGCTTTTAGCACATTCAACCGAGCCTTTTTGTTGCTTTTAACCGCTTGCATCACCTCTTTCTTCCACTACTCACTATTAACATTCTTATTTCCTCCTTTAGCACACCTACATACTTCTCCTACACTTCTAACAAAGGCTTCCTTCATTTAAAAATTACAATATTTGGTATAAATGGGTTAGAGGGGGTGAATGAGTTGTGATAGCTCAGGATTCGTCTAATTTGTAATTAGAGGCAGAAGGCATAACGGCAGTTGTGTGGCGGAGGATACTAGAGGAGGGAAAGAGGAAGAAGCAAAATTAGAGTTGACATTCTTTGCAATCAGTCAGAAAAAGCGTGAGGAAAGATTATTGGATTTTCCACGAAGAAAAAAGCTTTTAGTGTCACGGAGAGCAGATTTTGCACGGTTCCGGGATGAAATAAAAGCTGCATGAGTTTCGGGAATTCGAAGACTCCGGCGGTAATTCCTGAAGACAGCGGCAGTGTGGCAAATGACATGACAACAAACAAGGTTGAGTCAAGGTTGTTAGTTTTAATTGAAAGGAAAGGATATGAAATGTACGCCTCCATGAAAGAGAGAATTATTTCGGTAATGTGTTCAGCGTACTCCGATGGATCCCTCTAACCGAAGCAGTAGTCATTACATGGGAAATCAAAGAAGTACAACCACAAGTCCGATCAGTTTGCGGCACCGAAGTACCAAAAACGTTTTCTCGACGCATGCGGTGGTCGTTTCTGCTTGAGATTTAAATAGATATAACAGAATATAGAGATAAGAAGGTGATTGGAGCTACCCTAGAGAGGGAAAGATTTTAACAGAATAAGGAGAAGGATTAGAGGCTAGGAAAAGGTCTAGAATGTTGGGTTCATCTACAAGACGATCAGGTATACGAGTAGGGAGCTGCACTAACTGTTCGAGATCATTCTTGACATAAAAGTGGTAGGCAAGTTCATCAGCTGCATCTTGAGAATTAGAGGAAAGTTATTGGTTTTGGTAAACATTGAAATCACCAAGAATAATTATTTTGGAGAAAGGTGAAAAAGAGAAAGAATGTGTTCTGATTCGAAATTTAAGAAGTGGAAGAATTTTGGATGGTTAGTTGAGTTAGGAGACAAATGCACAAAAGAGATGAATTTAGTAGAAGATTGACAGGATAGATTGAGCCATATGGTGGAAAATTCGGATGACTCAAAATCAGAGACA
>JABUQX010066534.1:0-41493 GCA_015478945.1 Trachelipus rathkii | reverse complement strand
CATTTTTCCGAACCCAATTTTTTGACATTTTTTCGTATCAACTTCTACAATTTTTTCGAAATGACTTCAAACTTGAAATATACATAGATGGGTCTATTACGCATAAAGTGCAATAGAAGTTTTTTGATTTTTGGAAAATTGTGCTCAGCAAAAAAAAAAAAGTTAGTTTTTTTTATCGACAATGCTGAGCACAATTTTCCAAAAAATAGTTAAAAAAACTCTAATTTCGCATTTTGTGTGTGGAGATAGACACAATCATATGTCATATTTTCAAGTTTTTTTATTCTATTTTCTGATTAAATTTAAAAGTTGAGAAGTTAACTTAAATAAAATAAATTGTTCAAAATTAAAAATGTAGGTTGAAAAAATGAATCGACTCCGATATCTTTAAAGCACATGACTCAGCAGTATAGTGTTATGGACCGTTAGATTGTGCCTAAATTGACGTGTTTGCGGGGCATTTATGTCGTGTATAGCGTTTCGGATCTTATTAAAAGATGATGAGGATGCGATGCGGATTCGTTAAGTAGGATGAGGATGCGGATGCGGAAGCGGATGCGGATGTTTACTCTTGTGAAGTTGAATTAAAAATTAAAATATAATATAATAATATATATATATATATAGAAATAGATATATAAATATGTTATTATATATATATAGTATATATATATATAAGTATATAATATATATATATATATATATTATATATACATATATATATTATATATATATATATATATATATTAATATATATATATATATTAAATAATATATATATATTAGTGATGGAGCATGGGACATGATGATGTTTTATCTATATATCTTACATCTTACATTCTCTCACAGTCAGATTTACGAGCCTGTCAGTGGGGCCAACCTCCGCTTCCATCTTGCTCTATCCATCACGATCCCATCTGCCATTCCAGCTCAATCCATTCAGGCATCTGCGGTGTTTCCTCAATGAATCCTTTACTGTGTCTCTCCACCTCTTCCGCTGGTCTCTTCCCCCCGGCTCCACATCCCTGCGGTTTCCTACCTCCGCCTTTCCTGTCCGCAAACACTCCATCTCTCTGCCCTGGCCATTCCTCTCCAGGTGTCCCCAACATCTCAGTCTGGCTGCGTCTACTTTATTCATCATGGGTTTCACACCCACGCTCTCCCTCAACTGTACTACGTTCTCACTCTCTCTTTCTCGTACCTCCAATCAACTGCTTCAACTACATTCATTCGTCCGCTGTCTGATTTCACTCTCCTCTCTCTGCTGTCATGCTCCATGTCTCCGCCCCATTACAACAGCATCGGCGTCGAATAACACTCCTTCTTATAAATTGCTCTCTTAACCTCTTGTTAAATATATTTATCTTTCAAGATATTGGGTAATACTGCTCTTACAGTTCCTGCCATACGCTCAATCGACTCGTAATTTTTCCCTTTTGCCACACTCCCTTTCATCTCCAAGGTCTTCCTAGGATATTTATATTCTATCCACATATATTAATCTCGTCTACCGTCTACCTCCACTACTCAACTTCTCCTCCTACTCCCTGCTTACTACTCTATATGTTTCTGTTTTCTTCCCACATTCATATCAAGTCTGTTTTCTCATCAAACTTTTCTGCTCAAACACAAGCTCCATTTGCTTTCAACCTCTCCCATCTCCACTCCAACACTCCAAATCCATCTGCATATGCCATGATTCTCCGTCAATCTCTTCTAAACTCTCTTTTACACCTTTATGACTGTGTCCAAATACGCCGATAATACAGTATCGGCGGACAGCACACTACCCTTGCCCTTGACTCCAGTTGTACCTCAAACCATCTCGTTTTTATATCTATGTTTCTACCTATCTTATCTATTCACGTATGTACTCTTACTGCCTTCTATCAGCTCTGCCTCCAATTCATAATTCCCTCTCCGGAACTCTACTCCACAGCTTCTTTTGGGTACAGATCAAATGCTTTCTTCCAAAGTCTATGAAGGCGATAATATGACCTTCTTATTGTATTGCCCATGTTCTTTTCCGTATCTAGTTCAAAGGCAACCATTAAATATGTAAGTACTTCTACCACCTCGTACCCATACTGCTCCACCCCAATCTGGCTCGTATGTTATTTTAATCATTAATTATTATTATTATCTTTCATATAACTTCCCCATGTGATCCATCTTGTGAGATTCCTCTTTAATTTTTACAATTTCCTGCGTCCCCCCTGTCCTTTATAAATGGGAACTATTATTTAAGCTTCCCCAACCTTCCGGCACTCTACTCTCCAAACCCAACACCTGTTCAGAAATCTCATCATCAAGGCTTTCAGCCCCCTCCTCCCTCCCTCGGCAACTCAATATTTATCCCATGATCCCATCCTTTCCTTCCATTGTTCATTTTCCTTAACGCCTCCTTAAATTCCTCCTCAGCCTCTACCTCCTCCTCTTCTCCCTTCACGTCTCTCTCCCTCTCCTCCTTCTCTCTCCCCTTCCTCTTCCAAATGCACTCCCACATCAACAACTCATCAAAGTACTCTATCCACCTTTTGTTTTTTCTCCGGGCTTACCAATGTTTCTCCATTTTGGTCTTTGATAACAACATTACTCTACTCTTCGTCCTCTATATCGTTTTTGGCCACAATCTAAATAATTTGCTTCTTGCTTTCTCTTCATATCCGCGTCTATCAGTTCCTTTTGCTAGCATTCCAAGCCACCTCTCACTTTGCCTCCTCTTCACTCTCTCCGCTTCATTTTTTGCTTCCACGTATGATTTTTTTGATAAATTATAAGATATTATTAAAATATTTAATTAAGTATATATTATATAATATAAAATATATATATAAATATATTATATAATAATAACATATATATAATATTAATACGTATAATATATATTTATATTACTATATAATATATATATGTATATATATATTAATAATTATATTATATAGTATATATATATAATATATATTATATAATATATATATATATTATACTATAAATATATATATCTATTAATTATATTATATATGTGATAAAAATTATATTATTATATAATTAATTATATACTATCATTTATATATATATTTCATATATTTATATAAGAGAGATTATTATATAGATAATAATATATATTATATTAAATATATAAATATTTATATAATAGATATATACTGGAAATCGAAATTCTCAAAATGTCACGGGCGTGACCCATGGAAAATAACTTTTCAAGATTAAGCAAATTGTTTTATTTTCTATTAATCAAAATGTAAGAAAATATCCGCAACATCCTTATATTTCAAAAGAGGATGCGATGCGGATGTGACGTAGTTGAGGATGCGTGGATGCGGATGCGGATGTCAATTTAGGTGCGGATGTTATCCGCAAATGCGGGATAGCGGAATGTCACCTGTCCATCCACCCATGACTTTACAGTACACCAGAAAAAACACCGAAATGAGCGTTCTAGAGCAGCGGTTTCCAAACTTTTTTATGATCGCGTTACCCCCCAAGCGAATAATTTAAGTTGCACCCCATTATAGGCCTATAACATAACAATATTAATTATACTTTAATATGGTATAATGTATGACCAATTGCAATGATCTTTTTCTGGAAATAAATAATATAATATATAATAAAAAGACACGGCGATACAATTGAGCCGAACCTACACTCACGTAACACACGATCATACACGTCGCAAGTGGAAGGAAACGTCTGCCTACTTCTTGGCGACCCCCAAGTATCACGGTTGGGTACCCCCCGGGGTACGCGTACCCCACTTTGGAGACCACTGTTCTAGAGGTCAGAAAAAGCTGCGGTTTGGTTTCTTCCCCATCAAAATTGTCTGACAAATGTGAAAGAATTTATGGTCCATTTTTAGGTGGGGCCTAAAATTGGGGTCCCCAAATCTCAAATATTGGATCTAGCCCTGAAGAGCCAAAAATAAATATACTATAAATATATATATATATAATATTATATAAATACTATAATTATATAAGGTATATCATATAATATTAGTATACCTATATATTATATATACGTAATTTCAATATATTATAGTAGTATATAATATATCATTATATAATATATATATATATATATAAAATAATATATATAATATATTTATATAATATAATAATAATAATAAGTATATTTATTATATATACTATATATATATAGTATAATATATATTATATAGATATATATTATATATATATATAAAATACATATTAACTATATATATATATGTATAGTATAATATATATGATATATATATGGTGTAGGTGTCCCGATTTTTCGTTCAGAAAATATGGTAACCTTAGCCATAATATATATCATCATCAAGATTATCATCCACCTTCTCTCCCCCATAGACTAGGGATGTTGAATCGTAACATGCACCGGAAACAGAACAGTAGTAGAAGAATATGACGCAATTAGAAAAGAAAGCCAGCCTACCGCCCCCTCACACATCTTCTAGTGAGGAAACTTTCCTGCACAGTCAGAAAATCACCCTAGAGCTTCACGGGACCACTACAGACCCGATATATGGCATCTTCGTCAATTGTGGGTGTTTACTCCCCCTTGGCACACAGGTGGGCCACAAACCATAGCCCTTCACAAACCCCGCTTATTCACTCCTATTATGCACCTTTCTTCTCGCCTCTGCCAAAAACTCTCATTTTTCTCTCCTGTTTACTGACTCAATCCACTTTTTCTTCTGTCTTCCAGCCGGTTGATTCCCAGCACACTCACCGCTATACATCCGCTTAACAAACCGACTTAACCATTCATCCTTTCCACATATGACCAAACCATCCATCTCGACAATACTTTTCATTTATTCTCTTATTACCCCTTTCTTCTCACACCACACAACTCTTCTAATACGTCATTCCTCATTTTATCGACTGCTTTTCACACCTAACACTCCCTAAGATTGTCCATTCTTGAACACATTTGCTACGTTAGGATATTATACCTTTTATTTTCTAGACCATAGTCTCTACTTACTATGACAATTAACCACAGATAACATACATAACCCTTCGATGCATAAGACCCTAGCGCGCCACTCAAGACATATTCCCTTTGAGCAACACAAAAAGTTTTTAATTTGAGCACTCAGCCACCTCCATCCAATTCACAAGCTTCCTACTACACTCTGCAACTTCCGTTCCCTTTTCAACCACAATATATCCTAAATATATAAACTCCAAAATACTATTGTTCCATCCTGCCTCACTATTTAACTAACTTCACTACCTAATGACTGTTAATCTCTACTGACAACCAAACCTTTTCTAAAATCTACGTTTACATCCCTCCAAATCTCTCCTCTTACCAAAATCCCTCTCAAACTCTCTCAAGATTCCCAAACAAATAACCACAATCATAATCCACCGTCATTAGTAGGGTACCTCTCACTCTGCTTCCATTCTCCATCATTTCAACACCTTTCTCTGGCAATCCCTATCTTACTAATTCTTTCGTATAACCCCATCCGTATATCAAATTGAATAACCAAGGAGGGATAACACATCCCTGGCGTCTCTATCCGCTATAATATTAAACCAATCCACTTCTCCACACATTGTTATATCTTTATAGCACGTTCACTATTCGTTCATGACAGTACTTTTGATCTTGCATTCAGGAAACCTACCACCAAAACAACGGCTATATTGTACTAACTTCCTGCCTACAGAGCTTCCCTAATAATCCTTATCATACTTCCTGGTTTCAAAATCCATACAAACCAAATACAATTTAATTCTTTCTTCTCTGCATGTATTGCTCATTCATTTGTTCGTCCAATGTAAAGATTTGATCCCCACATCCTCTTACCACTTCTAAACGTAACTTGTACGGTATATATATTATATATACTATAGGGTATATATATATAATACTTATATAATAATTATATAATATATATATATATTTTGAGTATAATATTTAATCAAGTTATATATATATATTATGTGAGATATATATATGTAATTTATATATATATATAAATATGTATATATAATAAATATATATATATATATATTATATATATATATAATACTATATATAATAAGTTATATATAATATTATAATATATACTAGTTATATATATATAATATATATATAAAAAATTTAAGGAGGTGAGAAGTTAGGTTAACAAGGTAATAAGGAAAAGTATTTAAGAGCACTAGCAAATAAATCGGTTGAATGTGAACAAGATTAAACTGAACAAATCTGGACACAAATGAAAGAAAAATCTATTGTTAGTAGTGCAAGAGGGGGGGGGGAGTGGAGGGGGGGAAAAGGTATGGTGTGTGCAAAAGTAGGAGATAAGAATCTCAACAGTGAATGTTGTAATGAAGAGGTGATGCAAGTGCTTAAAAGTAAAAAAAGAGGCATGGTTGAATGTACCGAAACCTAATGATGATGTCTCGAAAGAAAGATGTTTGAAATTATATAAGGAGGAAAATAGAAGACTAAAAGTTGCCTATAGCTAGGAGGAAAAAAGTAGGTAAATGAACAGTTTGGAAGGAGGATGAATGGGGACTTACAAGGGAATAGGAAGCTCTTCTGGAAGGAAGCGTGAAAGGTTAAGAATGAGAGTAGGGGGAATATGCATAGATTAATGAATGTGGTATATGCTTCTTAAACTGTTGATGAAAATGGATGTGAGAAGACTGTGGAGGGAACACGCTTCGAAAATCTAAGTAATAGTACCCTTATATAAGTCTACGACGAGATTACGTCAGCGCGTGAGCGCGCGCTCCCATACACACACACATATTATTATTATTATTATTATTAATTATATTATTATTATTATTATTTATTATTATTTTATTATTATATATTATTATTATTATTATTATTATTTAATATATTATTTTTATTATCTATGTATTATTATTATTATTATTATTATATTATTATTATTATATTATAATTATTATTATTTTATATTAATTATTATTTTATTATTATTATTAGATTATTATCATTATTATTATCTATTATTGTACGAAGAATCGATTCCCGAGGGGAATCGATTCTAAGTCAAAAACGTTTCCTGCAAGGAATCGTTTTTTTACGACTCCGAACTTTGCCTTCCGCCCGCGGTATCCTATCTTCGCATGCCCGGCTCTGACTCAAAAATCGAACATCACGGCCTGCCTCCGATTCCGACTTATCGTATCGTTGCTTAAAAATTGCGAGGTTGGTTTTAGATGGTGACGTCAACCTTCGTCTATGACGAGGCTTTACGTCCCCGGTGGGATCCCCCAAGGGGACTCCACCCCTTTAAAAAATCGAAGTGTTCGTATAGGCTGAAATTTGGTGAGAGATTCAGAGTGTAATTTCTAGAAAGAGTTAGTATTGGAATCTGCAGGAGTTGAGCTCCGGCTCCGGTTGCTGAGCTGCTGGCGGCTGCGATTGACATAAACATTCGTTAACAACAATATTGGTGTCTTATATATATGTTATTGGGTTGTAGATTTCGGAAATAATGATTTCAGAAACATATCAAGAGAAAAATAAATAAAAAATAAAAATAAATAAAATTCTATCTCTTTTTGTTTATAACTTACAAATTTACGTTTACATACCCATAAATCATGTAAATCAGTAACCAAAGACTACTCTCCTCAGCCCCTAGTCCGTGATCTAGGAGTCTATTGATCTATTGATCTATTGATGTCTGGATAAAACTTTGTTTAAAAGTTGTGCATGTGTTTACACACCCTAAATTAGTAAATCAAACCACCCAAAACTACAGCTCCGGTCCAACCAATGATCTATTGAATCTAATTGAATGCTATTTAAATCTATTGATTCAAGTCATATTTTTACTTAAACAAATTGGTCATGTTTTACATAACCCTTTAAATCAGTAACATCAAAAACGCGCCCAACCCTACACTCTTGTCCAACAATGATCTATTGATCAGGTCATATTTTTATTAATAAAATTGTCATGTTTTACATACCCTAAATCAGTAAACAGTAAAATAAAAACGCCCATTACCATCCACTGTCCACCATCATCCATGATCTATATCTAGTTGCTTCGATGTCACATTTCGAATATCATTCTGTATTAAGACATAACATAAAAATAAAGGTCTTTATACAAAGATCAATCAAATATATGTTGACGTAACAAAGTTTCCACGTTAATAAAGCTTACTTAACTATGGATATAATACACAACGACAAACCTGACACCTCCTTAAACATGAATAAAACTGTTAACGGTTAACAAAGTTCCACCACTTCAACAACAGTAATAGTAAACTAACATAGCATACAAAGACGTAACTTAGCATACCTTGTCAAGCATATCTCTACATAACCCAATGTTAATTTATATTAACATGGTAAAATTTAACTTAATAATTTACCATCAACATGGTCAATTATTCATCTGATCAACGAATATACTCTTAACGTAATAAAGTTTCCACATTACATTAAAGCTAACATAGCGTAAACATGAACTAAGAAATAATGTACAAAGACAAAACCAAACACTAAACTTACACACGAATAAAACTGTTAACATTAACAAAGTTCCACACATTAATCTCAGTACAGAGTAACTTAACATTGCATGCAAGAACGTAAACACGTATTCTTACTTTTTCAAAAGCATATCTCGTAACATATTTAACGTAATCTTAACACGGACACAGTAACATTTAGCAAAAATGATCATAACACATTGCGATTATCATTACCAAGACCAACGAGTATATATATTGCTTAAACGTACACAAAGTTTTCTGAACATTATCATAGTAATATGTTACAAAACAATATTATCATAACCGTTATCTAAATATCCTAATCCTCAACAAATATTAGGCAAACATAACGAATGTTTTTATCCAAACATATACAAAAAAATAAATATTCGTGGTTGAATAAAATATCATAGTTAAAGTGTAATAGTTTAACGAATTTAAAGACAGTTAAATCGGTAAATGCCAAACCATTCAACACGTGGTAATATTTAACATAATAATTAATACCATAAACCTGTCTAATTATCATACAGAGCAGCGGAAAGTATGCTAACGTAACCAAGTTTTCTCATTAATAAATACCAACATAGCATGTGAACCAAAATACCCAGGGAACCTAAGAATGGTTAATTATTAACACGACAACCTGAGACAACATCTAAAATAACGATAAACCTATTCTAAGCTTTTCTCAAGCATTGAACCTCTAACAATAACAATTGTTAAATTTGTAACTTAACCATGGTAAATATTTTAAAAAAAAATTTTATCATAACATTGGTTAATTATCATACGAATCAATGAATATACGCTAACGTAATCAAATAAAGTGATTATAAAAGGAGAGCTGAACATAGCGTAACATGAACTAAGAGATAATCTACCACGACAACCTAACACAAACTTACACACGAATAAACTGCTTAACATTAACAAAGTTCCACACATTACACCGCAGTAAAGTAACTAACATTGCATGCCAAAAACGTAACCTTTATTCAGACTTTTTCAAGCCATATCTCTAAACATAAATTAACGTCAATCTTAACAATTGACACAGCAACATTTATAGAAAAAAAATGTATCATAACCCTTGTCCGGGTATCTTAATATCATACAGGACCAACGACATATTATGCTAAACCCTAAACAAAGGTTTTTTACGATCTATTCATAGCTAATATTTAAGAGCAAAAATTTATTCGAGCAACGTGTAACTCTTCATAATATCATATTCCCTAACAGATAATTGCAAACATTCCTCATTATATCCAAACAATTAACAAAAATATTACGCCTACCATATGAATTCCCCAGATAAATTGGAATTCTCGAATAAAATAATGAAATTGTGAAGACTCGTGTAATAGTTACGAATTTAAAAGCTCAGTAAACAGTAAATCAAACCACCCGGACCCTCCTCCCTGCCCCCTCCCTACCCATCCCGTCCATGACTTTTTGATCTTTGGATCTAATGATTCAGGTCACATATCGAGTATCATTTCGGATAAAACATAGCTACAAAAAAAATAAAGTTCTTTATATAACGTAACCAACGATTAATATATGCTAACGAAACATTGTTTTCACATTAATAAAAGCAAACATAGCCATTACACAGGAACTAACGCGATATACAATTGTATCCAATGACAAAAAAACCTATCACACCTTACCACACGAATAAACTACTAACATTAAGAAAAGTTCGTCCTTTGACAGTAAATAACCTAGCAACAGTGTTTGTTACGAAACGTAACCTATCCACCTTTTTCAAAGCATATCAATGTTAATTTACATTAACACTATTGAATTACGTCGCATTTCCGAGTATCATTGTCGGATAACATAGCACAAAATGAGTTCCTTATATACTTAACCAGCGAATATATGTAACCATAACATAATTTTTCACATTAATAAGCTAAAACATAGCAGTGCAATGAAAACTAAGAAAATAATGTTACACGACAAACTTAACACAAACTTAACGGCACTAATAAACATTAACATTAAAAATATATATATCTAACACCAATAAAGTAACTAGCATTGCATACATGAATGTAACCTATCATATCTGTTTTTCCAAAGCATACTCTAGCATATATTTAACGTTAAATTTAAACATCGACACAGTAATATTTAACAAAAAATTTCATAACCTTGTCTAATTATCATACAGACCAAACGACATAACTGTAAACATAACAAAGTTTATCCAAATCATAACATAAAAGTAAGTTCTTTGAATAAAAACTATCATATAAGATTGTAATGTAATAGTTTACCGAATTTAAGCAGTAAATCAGTAAATCAAACATCAACCCCCCACCCCCTCCCACCATGACCTTTTGATCTATTGATCTATTTGATTCCAATCATATTTCGAGTATCTATTTGGGGATAAACATAACACAAAATAAGTTTTTTATATGACATAACCATCGTAATATATGCTAACGTATACAGTTTTATAACCATATACTTAAAGCTAACATAACATAACCTGAATCCAGATACACTAGCCAAAATTTTCAGCCTTCTACGATTAATTTAATTTTTTAGGGGATGCGTTCCTCCTTACGGGACGACGCAGGGGTACGTAATCTCGTCTACGACGAGATTACGTCATCATCACGCTCGAATGGAAACCATTAGGCCTAATCTTCGATCTCGCTCGGAAGCAGACAACAAGGGCGTCAAGCGCAATTATTTTGGCGTCGCTCTCGGGAGAAGAGGCTGTAGCCCGCTGATATACCATCCTAGCGACTTGAAAAAACTCGTCGGTATCTGAGCTGTAAACGCATACCATTAGCATATATCCCAAGTTTGAAAACGAACCTCTTATACTTTTTGAGAGAAAAGCTGTAGGTCCCGGTGGATGTTCCAATACTACTTACGGGAATATTGAATTCGTATGTCGATTTAAGTTTCTTAAAAATTAAATATTTTCCTGAGTTTATAGGGACATATACTATAATTAGGATAAATAATATATATAATATATATATATAAGATTATATATATATTATATAATTATATATAATATATATCATATAATATATATATATTATATTATAGTAAAAAATATACGGAATATCTTAGAATAAACATGAATTAAGTGAATATATAGGCCTAAGTTATAATGCTAATATAGTATAATTTATATATATTAATTTGCCTACTCACAGAATTGGACCACGTACGCCGACTGAGTAATAGGCTAAATATTATAGGTTAACTACATTAGTAAGAATATTGAAATAATTCTTCTTTTACTACCTTACTAAATTTAATTATAAAAATAAGACATGGATATATAATTTATGTTTGTAAAATGGTCCACTATATATTTATTATTAGTTAAAATTAAAATAATTATATTTGAAGCCACGCATGCGAAAATATATAAAATATATCTAAGAATACCTATAGTAACCTACGTTATTGGGCGAGTTAAGTCTTTTATTATTTAGATAAAAAAATGATTAGCTTATAAGTATACTCCATATCTCTCTAATTCACCATACTCACAAAAGAATACTATTACATATAATAGATCTAATTATATTATATATCATATATTACATATATAAAATCATTCTATACTCCAACACGTAATAAATTTCCCGATATATAGCATTCACTAGGTATAGAAGCCGAATGAATTGGTATATATTTTGCCCTTGGATTATAAGGGGTAGAAGACTCAGATATAAGATTACGGTAGAAGCTAGGTACTATCATTTATAAGGAGTATGAATAATATATTGCATTGTGATAGTCCATGAGCCTCGTCCCTGGTCCAGTCCACGGTTCAAGATACAGGCTCCGATAAAGATATATAAATACTATTTGATATATGACTGAGAACTTTAAACTATAAGGTACGGAAATAATATATATATATATATATATTTATATAATAATATTTATATTACCTGCTAGCTAGTAATACTTAATGAGCTTCTGTTATATAATTAATATAATTTAATAATTCAATATCCAGATATAGAACATATTGATAAATATAAGTAACGTGTTATAGACGCTAGTTTATAAGAAATGTTATAATATGTTGAGAATATCGCAAAGAAAGCCTGCAAAGACTGTCTATAATTTTCTTAGAAATTGAAGTGCGACTATTGAACCTGCCCTGTGACCTAGTGCTGGACCTAGCGCATTTGCGTCTTACATTTGGTGTCACGCAATCAATGCGCCTTAGCGCTGGTAAGCGCCTTTGCGCCTGGCGGAGACGCCTTTCACGGCCGGAACCAAATGCCTGTCGCTAAAGTTATAATAAGCGAGAAAAAGTAAACTGTTAAGTCCAGAATCCAATTAAAGCATTAGAAGCGGATTTAATAAGGAAGAAAAACCACACGATTATTTAACCTTTTTGTAAATCTAAAACACCGTTAAGCTAAAAATATACTCCTCGCGTCCGTCTTACAGCATCCTGCCATGTCCTTGTGGTGGACGCAGTTGGTGTTCCCCCCAGGGGAAAGTAGAACTCCAGCACGGCGCTTGCCAGAAGTTTTCAGATTTTCAGAGCCGCACTGGATTTTGCCAAGATTTCAAATTTTGTAGTTCTATAAGACAGACTATCATTGACTAGAAAACGAAATGAGCAGATACACGATATTAATAGATGGAATATCCGTAATAAACTATTTATTATTGGAACGATATATTGTATCGTATCGGTTCCGGTAAGACCGAGGGTTACTGATTAAAAATCTTCACTACAGATAAAATAGCAAAATGTATATAGTGTGTAATCTAACCGATATTATAATTAGTCTTATTAGTGGATAGTCAGCCTAGGATACCGGTATATATACTAGATTATTACTAGGTATATTTATTATAATTATATAAACTAGATCAATCGCCTCACTTTACCGATTTATGGTTTCGTTCTTCTACAGAAACTACGGGAGACCTTGCGTTGGTGGCGACAAATTGACGGGATACCAAAGCATTTTGACCGGAGTCCTGATCAAGCACTGCGCTCTATGCGTCGACTCATCCAGAGTCATACCGCCTTCTATTTGGGGTTTCCTTCTTCTCTTTATGCATTACCGTTGTCTAGCTTTCTTTTCAAAGAGTCGCTCAAGTAATCTGGCTGTTGCTGTTTACATTGGGAGATGTCGAACGTAAAGAATTGCTTCTTCTTGTTTTCCGTCAAATAGTTTGGTATGGTCCTCAGGAGTCTCATTCTATATCCTCAACTCATTAATGAGAGATTACAGAATTAGAGTGCTTCTCACCGCACATCTAACGTCATACCCGTGCAAATTGCCCTTATTAAACTCGGAGCCTCTTTTCAAATAAATACATTCAACTCGATAATTCAGATTCTGCCATCGCCTCTTTTTAGTTGACTTTTAAGACGTTCAAATAGACTGGCGTTCTTTCTGTCTTAATATCTTTCCGATTTTCCCTATTTTAACTTCGACTCAGAATCTGGATTTCGAAATCTTTCCGATTCGGTGGTTTCTTGTCTCAGAGCCTCTTGAATGGTAAGGACTTGTTCTCGACAAAAACCAAAGAGAAAAAAAACAGAAATAGTTTTTTAAAACTCGAACTGTGCCTTCCACCCAAATTTCTCCCTCCTGCTTAATCAAATACACCGTATACATAAACTTTTCACCATATACTCTTTCGCACTGTTTTTCTCGTCGCGTCTCTCCTGTTGATCAACTTATAAGAGCAATCCGTTGGGCCCTTAACACTAACACAGGAAAAATTATCTGGGAAAAACCACACATCATCTATCACAAAACCCTCTGCAAAAATAAGGAGTTCGCGACCTGAGTCAAAGAAACTGGTAGTTCTGTTAGTTACCTGTCAAGAAAGAAGTTCTTTTTGTTTTACTCTTTCAGTTTCACATCACTAGAGTCGGTAAATGACAAGTGAGCCAGTCCTCATCGGACACATTGCCTGATGGAAAGAGATGGGTACTTTCTCAATAACAAAATTCCTAATAGAGTGTAGCGTGTTTCTCGGTGGCTTCACTCCATGCTTTGCCATATAGGGATCCACGAACGTGCATATAGTAAAACGAAAAGACACAAAGGACTTATAAAAACGCGAAGCTAGTATCTGATATTGACTTCCAGTTCCTGTAGACCTCTAATTCTTTTTGCTCGGGCCTATATTGCATGGACCACTTCATATCGGTCCTTTACGATTATTATCCGAAGGGTTATCCGCACCGCGCCGAAATAAGAGTGCTCCCGAGGCCAAGCTTTACACTCGCAGTAAAGCGCGACCAACACCTTTACGACGCCTCGCTAGCACCAGGGAAATGCGTGGGTCTGGCGCAGACGAGTGTTTTGTGTGGCCCTGTAATGTGTTCTGTAACTTGCCATAGTTTTACGTGTTTGCATATATTCGCTAGCGTTTGTCGCCTTGTGCCTTTCGTTTTGCCTTATAAACTACGAAAGATCACCCGTCTTTGATGGACAATTCGTCTTTCCAAGTGTTCTGTGTTTCCTCGACATCTAGTGAATCCCTTATGAAATCTCCATTCACTCTCTTGATAAGAGCCATTGAGCGTACGTCTAGTCCATAACTGGCGTAATTTTACGCATATGATACGGTATAAATATGTATTAGCGGATCGTGCAAAACCACCCCTCCCTGCACATGCTGGTCTCATAAGCCATGAAAGAATTGCCGGTTGGTGATACAACTGTATATAAAATTATAGTATTATAGTGATAATTAAAGATATATTATATTATATAATATATATATATGACTCACCCATAAGTGGACAATTGTAGATTACGGACTGCTCAAATTACATATAAAGCAGGTCTTGGAACTATAAGCCATGGTTATCTGTACTTATCTCTATTATATTAGTACCAACGCCTATGCGTATTTACCGACGTAGTAGTTAGGTCGATGATATATTTAAATAGTTCGTATTTGACACAGTAGTTGAATGTAATAATAGTGTAGATAGTCTGGTAATTTCTTCCCACGTATGGATGGTACTTATGTAAACACATATTTGCTATTCTGTAGTAAAATCAGGAATAAATATATTTGAAGTTCTTAATGCGTGGTTTGGTGAGAATGACTACTAGTTAGTTTTCTAACTTTTAACTGTCAAATGAAAAAGAGAATCTTGATGTTCCCTAGCTCACTTAGGTGCGCCGGCGTAATATCGAAGTGCTGGAAGTCGGCACTCTTGAAACCACGCAGTTGATTTGCCGCCTTCTTTACAACACACTTGTTGCGTCCATAATGCTCTCATATTGCGGCCGTGAGCGAAATACATTAGTCTCAGATGCGCCATAGGCGAAAACGCACACATCTCGTGTAGGCAGAATAGGTAAGATATTATTAGTACCGCTATATAAATTATCACCATAAGGAATATAATGTAACAACGCACTAGATCCAGAGATAAGATAAATTAAAGTTGTAATTATGATAGTATATAAGGATCTAGAACTATAGAGTGAGATGCATAATATAAGTGATTATATAAAGTTAAGGAGAAAAAATAATATTAGACGTAATGAGTATCCAGGATATCAGTAATACTCATTATATTTAGATTGATGATCAGGAAGATATTCTACCATAGATACTCTATGAATACTAGCGTAAATATACTTACAGATCTTAGTCCTAATTCAATGATTTAAGAGCGGTTAATAGTCTTAAAACTGCCTATGTAATATGGTAAAAATCGATGTTCTTGCAGAGTTATAGGTAATATTGTTGCGAATAACTAAATATTTATATTATTTACTATATAATACACTTCTCAAAAACCATAATAAATCTGAGCTTAGAGCTATGCAGTAACGTTTTTCGGTCGTAAGAGTATTTATCCCTTTATACCTATATTATCTTCCGGTGACGTTAATATTGTGTTTATGCCAAATACTTATCCTGAATAATAATGAGTACTGTTTGGTATAAACTATAATCCATTTGCGACATGTCCATACTGCAAATTTCTCAAGCGGGTCAGCTTTCTTGCAATGAGAATATAAGAATAGGTTTTGTTTTAGATACAGGTATCTCCTAATCGGGAGACTGACCATATATATATATATATATATATATAAGTAGTGATGCGCCAGTTTGATCGTTGCAGGTAATTATTCCAACTGGCGTGACCATTTCATAGTATCACCTAAAGTTCTACCTAAACATAATTTGAAACAACCATAAGGGCAGCCTGTATCGTACACCTCAATATAGGACTCTGATGTTAAAGTCATTTCTTTTAACCTTTTATCTTATATAGTCAATTTACTATTCAACCTAACCCTTATGATAAAAGTTTCACAATATTGAAGTAGTTGATATAAATGCGACTACTTGATATTAATGTAATGAGTATTGACTAATGATCTCCGATATAGTGAAACTAAATCCTTCAGCCTTCATATGCCACTAACCTCTTAACTGGTGTCAAATAATTAAGGAGTGTGCCACCGAAAACGGATAATAAGGCTGTTTCCCTATCTTAGCACCTCTTAAACCCTGTTAAATTTCATATAATATAAAATATAAAATAGTTTTAAATTACCAGGATCTATTTTCATAATGTAATTCTTACCCATAATGTTATGTCTAGCGTTTTCCTCCTAATTTTTGTCCAAGGAGCCTATGGTAGTAAGTGATTAAAGATAGATTAGATATATTGAAACCCTTCACCAAATCAGTGTGTGAATAATTTCAGGGTGCTCTCTGGTACATCAGGATTGTAGGTATCACCTTCATCTGCTAAACCTATATCAATTTCTGCTGCAACATTCTCCCAAACATATGGGATGGAGAGACAAAAATTTGTACTGGAGCAGAAGGGAGATAATAGAGCATGTTAATTTTATTATTTGTATTGCACCCATAACCTTAACTATGCTAAGGAAACCAGTCATTATGTGATTTTTGGGCTTCCTTCGAACCATTAAATTGCAAAAGGCCTTTTTCATCTTAACGTTTTTTCAAGACCCAGCCTCTTACCAAAAGTAAAATATACTTTGAGGGAAACCCAAACCAGTCTTGGTCACCAAGATGCCAACCAAAGTAAATGAAATAAATTTTCCTAAAGTACATTAGGTCTAGCTCTTGTTTGATTAAGTAACCAAAGTAAATGAAATAAATTTTCTTAAAAGTGCATTACATCTAGCTCTTGTTTGATTAAGCAACCACCACATTTATTACAAATTATGAGTGTGTTTACACACATCTATGTGTATCATATGACATGAACAAAACTACTACACAACCATGACCATAAAACTGCAGAAAATGACATATCACAAATGGTTTAGGTTTATAAATTAAAATATTAGTACAAAATTTTTACCTACTCAAAAATTTGGTAAACTGTATATACATAGAAAATTTATTTGGCGTACTGGAGAGAAATTATTTATGAAAACTATCAATAATAAATTCCTTTTGCTAATCAACCCACATGATATAGAGGGTTACCAATAGTCCTCCTATATACTAGTCTTGTATTAATTTCACTAAAATCCAATTTTTCTCAAATTTTGCTGTAAATTAGTCTTGCAAAGCACACTATTAAGATAAGGATTTTTAATTACATTTCTTATTTAGTTCATTTTAAGATATTAATTGTTTACAAAGGTCAGTTCATCCTTTAATCACGATAATGTTGCAAATAATCTCGTAAAGAAGTTGGTAACCAGAACTTTATATCTCCACTCGTTTTTAAAATTTCAAATGATGCTGGAGTTATTTGGTCTGTGATAAAAGATAGGGATAAAATTATGCACTTTTTATTTAAAACTCGACACTGCAAAACAGTCTAACTATTTATTAGCTAATATTTAATTAAGGGGAAGGTTCGATTTTTGCTCTGGGTTGGTTAAGTTTTAGCCCCAAACCGGAAACGCACAATTTTTTTTTTAATTTCAGCCAATTTAAACCAAATTAAAAGCAAACTGCAGCTTTTTCTGACGTCTAAAAAGTCATTTACGGGTATTTTTCTGTGTCTGTAACGATTTCATTTGTATTTTCATTTTTTTGAAAACTTATGTTTTGACATTTTTAGTTTCTCAGCCTACAATCATTTTCAAAATGATTTCAAGCTTTTAACTATACAAAGATGGGTCTATTGCTTTAAGAATGGTAGAAGCGAAATAATGAATTTTTGACTCAAATCCCAGCAATGATCGAATTTCAAAACCTACTTATTTTGGTTTTGAAAATGAAAAAATGTGCCAATTTTCTTTCTGGTTATCTGATCAGCCTGAAATTTTCAGGGCATTTGTAGTCGGGCAAGATACACATTTTGTATTTAGATCATTTTTGGGTATATGCAGTAGTTTTGCCTCTGGACAGGAAAAAAAAAAAAAAAAAAAAAAAAAAAATTGGGCGGGAAATTTTTAAACAATTTTTTTTGAGTACACACACAAAAAGTTATCTAAATAAAAGAGATGTATCTCGCCAGACTACATCCGCCCTTAAAATTTGATGTTGATCGAATAGTAGAAAAAAATTATCTCTAACATTTTACTTTTTCAAAAAAGTTTTTTTGAAAAAGTGAAAATTGAAAAAATTATTTTTCTACTCATCCAAACCACCATCAAATTTTCAGAGCGCATATAGTCTATCTTTTGTATTTAGATCATTTTTTTTTAGCATACTCAAAAAAACAATTTTTTTTTTTAAATTTGTTCATGTATATTATCTAAATACAAAATGCGTATCTCCCCTGACTACAAATGCCCTGAAAATTTCATGCTGATTGGATAACCATAAGAAAAATTGTAGCAATTTTTCATTTTCAAAACCGAAAAAAGTTGGGTTTGAAATTTTATCATTGCTGGGATCGAAGGTCATAAATCAATATTTAGCTTCTACCGTTCTTAACGTAATAGACCTATCTGTACAGTTCAAATGTGAAGTCATTTTGAAAAAAATTGTAGGCAGAGAATCAAAAAATATCAAAACCAGGTTTTATAAATATGAAAATAAAAGAAAAAAACACTACAGACACGGGAAAAAACACCCGAAAACGATGTTTTAGATGTTAGAAAAAGCTGAAGTTTGCTTTTAACTTGTTGACAATTGGCTGAAAATTAAGAAAATTATATTCATTGCCTGTTTGGGTCTAAAACTGAACCAGCCCAGAGCAAACATTAGACCCGGCCTTAAAAGAAAACTAGACTTACGAAAACTTTAAAGATTATAATATCAAACTGCAGCATCATGAAAACTTTTGATTTTGTTTGTTAAAAAAGTAAATAGTAAGAAATTTAACTTTGGGACAATCTTTTCTAAAGTAACTAGTGCACATCAATTAGAATTAAAGACATTTTTTTTTTAACAAATCTCGACTGTTGGCTCCATAAGCATCCATAAAAATTAGGACTTAAAAATTTATAAGAATTATTATACAGAACTAACATCATAGTCTAAGGATATAAGCGTTTTATTTTGAAAGCAAATCACCTTTTCATTCTAGATGATGATTTTATGATAATTTGAGTTTATCTACAAAAATACTAACAAGCTTATGGCATCTTTGAGAAGATGGTTGATGAAGATGAAATGCTCACTTAAATTTTCTAAGCTGCCTCTTCAGCTAATTTAATGAGATGATTTGGACAACTTTAACATTTAAAACTTGTAAGGATTAGGACCCAGTGCGATCCTGCAGCAATTAATTTTATCATGAAAGGTTGATTGGTAGTACTAAGTAAATAACAAAATGAAAGGAGAGTTTGGGTATACTGTTTCATTCTAGTTAACATCCTTTGCTGATTCAACAAATGTTTATATTATTTTTCATAAATGCCAAGACAATTCCTTGAAAGAGTGTTAACTGATTAATTTCATTTGATGTATTTTTCAATTATAAAATTATGCAATGAAAAATACATAAAAAGATTACATTTTAAATATTGAAATGGAATAAAAATTGATTGACAACATACATTCACATAAACATTTGTTCTTTAAATGTTTTAAAAGAGAAAATGTAAAACAATATAATTTATTTTTTCACTTATCTTAATTTAGCCTTTTAGAATTAATAATGTGTACTACCTTGTGAAACAAATATATCCTACTACTACTACTACTACTACTACTAATAATAATAATAATAATAATAATAAAAATAATAATAATAATAAATGATCTTTCAAGGTTTCAGAAACTGCATTTGTATAAATCCCACAGGAAAAACAAAATGTTTCAGATTAGTTAGATATATTCATTATTATTTGCATCTAAATTTAAGACATGGAATATAAATAAGTCTTGAGATTTTTTACGCTAAGCCTCAGAGATTTTATTTGTATTTTTAATACAAACAATTAGTAAAAAATATTTCATGGGGACTATAAGATATAGGGAATTTGTATCTTGCAGGCTAATATAATTTTTTTCCCCCTATAAACAGTATCTAATGACTGGTAAACCCTATTAATATGAGAAATATTCATATTTTATTACTCAGCTGGATAATAAAATCAAATAATAGAACTATAAAATTATAAAAGTATCATACTTTGTTAATAATAATAATAATAATAATAATAATAATAATAATAAGGAATAATAATAATAAGGAATAATAATAATAATAATAATAATAATAATAATAATAATAATAATAATAATAATAATAATAATAATAAAAATAATAATAATAATTTTTAAACAATTTTACCATTTGTATTTTTTCAAATGAAGCATTTAACCAATAACTTGACAAGGTCTTTGAACTATATATAACCTTTAAATAATAATAATAATAATAATAATAATAATAATAATAATAATAATAATAATAATAATAATAATAATAATAATTAATTACCTGATTTGTCATTACATCCCATATGCCATCACAAGCAAGAAGAATAAATTCCCAATCTTCATTTATTTCTTGAATAACTACATCAGGCCAGGCTGCAAAAGTAGTAGAAAATAATTATATAAAATCTTTTAAAAACTCGACAAATATTATATATAATACCAATTTATAAAATTCTAAGACTTATATTCAATATTTTGAAGCCCCCACAATAGGTTTACTTTTTCTAATCTACTTTTAAGTCTAATGAAATTAGGATGCAGATGAAATAAACGTGTTCAGACTGGTCGATGGACATTTGACCAAACATGAATTAGGTTAGGTGATAAATGTTTTATAAAACAACTTTAGGATTCAATTTTATTTTCAAGCTCAGCCAATTTTCATTTGGTTAAATGTTCATCAGTCAAATGTGAGAGATATGAAATATTTACCAGTGACTATTTGCTCTTCTGGGCCTTTGTGTGTGTTCTTCTTGAAAACAAAGTCACCAAGGGCCCTTGAGAGGGCTAGATTTCCATTGACTCGATTTAGCTCCACCCAACCACCAGCTGAGGTTATCCTTCTTTGCTCAGAAGGTAAACTTGGTTTATGATCACTACTTAATTCAACAACTCGACCACCCACACTTCCTATTGCGCGTGAATCTCCAACATTACCCTATGAGAAATAATAATAATAATAATAATAATAATAATAATAATAATAATAATAATAATAATAATAATAATAATAATAATAATAATAACAATAATATTAATAATAACAATAATAATAATAATAATAATAATAATAATAATAATAATAATAATAATAATAATAATAATAAAAAAATAATAATAATAATAATAATAATAATAATAATAATAATAATAATAATAATATAATAATATAGCAATTTCATTTTAAATACAGAGCAACTTACACAGTATAATGTGTTCCCACGTAAAAGTACACAAACTGCTGTAGTGCCTGCTAAATCATCCTTCAGGATTTTATCATGCATCATATTATAATCAAGATCTAAATAACCCTGTAAATAATTAAAATGTTTGATTAAAAAATGGCAGATTCAACTTTATAAAAAAAGTTAAACAAAACAAACTTAGAAAAGAACTTACTACTCATTTATAACAGCAGTATATATAAGTAAGCATCATACTTTACCTGCTTGATAGCAGTTTCTAAATCTCCACGATTATATTCTGGTCTTTGTAAAATGATTTTGTGCAAATTTTTCCCAGCATGCTGTGCTATTCTTGCACCTGCAATAATATTCACTAATGTTCATAAAAATGCAATTTAAACTATCTAGGATAAATTTTTAACATTATTTGCAAATATGTGCCCTCTGATTTATATAGCTACTAATAATTTTTATAAAATTAAGTTTTTTGTTAATTAAAAACAAAATAATGCTCTGTGTTATCTATCAACTACAGTATAGAAAAGATTATGTGCTTCAGCACAGTTCATATTAGAATTTCTCATATTCCAGCAACTTTGTAATGCTATTTTAATATTTATGGTTAAAATACAAAATATATAGATATACTGTATATATATATATATATATATATATATATATATATATACCCTTTATATGTATATATATATAATATATATATATATATATATATATATATATATATATATATATATATATATATATATATATTATATATATATAAATTAAAAATTATATATATATATATCATAATAACCTTATATATATATACTATATATATATATATAATATGTATATATATATACGAATATAATAATATATTATCATAACATATATATATATGTATATAATATATATATATATATTAAAATATATATATATATTATATATATATATATATATATATATATATATATATATATATATATATAACTTTTTCTTTCTTACTCTTTCTTTCTTTGTTATATTGTATATATACATATTATATATATATATATATATATATATATGGTATATATAAAATTTAAAAGTTGCATTCCTAAATTTTACTATAAATTTAGATACAAATAAAATTAGAAAGCTATAAATGATTTTCACATGTATTAAAATTACCTAATCTACCATGTTTCATTAGCTTACCACCATGTCCATCGTAAACAGCGAAAAATGATGTTTCAGGATCATCAGGTAAAGATAATATTGTGGAATGTGCATCTTCCATATTTATTCGCCATCCCTGCATGCAAGAAGCTCCAACAACTAATCTATTATTTTTGCATTTAGAAGTTTCTTTTTGAGTTACTGGCTCACTTAAAGTTTGTCCCATAGTGAAAAAATTGTATGATTGAAAAAATAATACCTATAAAAGTAAATTACAATCATTAATTTATAAATCACTGAATTGTTAATATAATTTTTTTTTATAGTTAAAACCAGAACTTATAGCTAAAAGTTTCAATATATATATATATTGATAGTAAAGTTACACATCTCAAAAATATTTACCAATTCTAGGGATGTACCGGAACCAGGTTCCGGCCGGAACCTCGATTTTTTAGAAGTTCCGGTTCCGGCCGGAACTAACTTGGTTCCAGCCGGAACTTACCGGAACTTTCCAATTTTTCAAATGTCTTTCTTAAAAAAATTCAGTAATTGATTTGACATTTACTCAGTAATGATTATGCATAAAAAATAATATAGAAAATTGATATAGGTATGTGAACTAATATCATGATAAAATGACCTCAACTCTATAGTTTTGAAAACTTTAAATATGAAACAATATTTTCATACTCGAACCGGTAGCTTTAATTCTCTAGAACAGGGTTGGGGAGTTTTTGATATTTTTGAGAGTTTTTGATTTTTTTAGGCACAAATTACTTTTTAATTATTATTTTTATAAAATTAGTAAATAATCCTAATTATTACCTAATTAATATAAGTTTAGTAAATATAATTATTATTTAGTTTAATTAAATTTATATATATATATATATATATATATATATATATATATATATATATATATATATATATATATATATATATCTGTATACTATATATATATATATATATATATATATATATATATATATATATATAATATATATACTATGATTTTTCCCCAACCACAATAAAAAAAGAGTAGATGTAAAATTGGTATTGCGTATTCTATTATGCCGCCCGGAGCTGCCATTCAACCTTTTTTTCTATTTAAAGAATTCAATTTCATTTATTTTATATTTAGCTTTTCCTTGAAGTTTAAAAAGTATAAAATATTAAATTTCAATGGATATTGAAACCATTTAAATATAAAGAATTTAATGTAATGAAATTATTTTCCTAATAATTTAGTAATATCAGTGTTGCTTGTATGTTTAAAGTGAAATTATATATTATAAATTAACATATTGCTTGATATGTACGTTCAATGTTGTTTTGTGTACGAGTCCCTTTATCTTTGTCCACAAAAATTTTTTTTTTAAGAAAAACCACAATCCATATCCTAAAAAACAACAGCAGCTCCCGGGAAAAGGAATACATTGCTGGAATGCTGGTAAAATTTTAGTGCGTAAAAAAAAAAAAAAAAAAAAAAAAAAGAAAAAAAAAAAAAAAAAAAATAGCTACAGGGAAAAGGGCCACATTTTTGGAATCCCTGGTAAAGGATGAAAATGTAAAAAAATAAAAAAATAAAAGAATTATTGTTAATAATTTAGTAATATATAGTAGAAGGACTATTTAGAGACCTTTTATATACGTTACTCGTTAAAATAAAAAGACTTTATTAATTTTGTTTTTGTTTTTAACTAAAAAATATAACCCAAAGGGTATACAGCACCGATGTCAGGAGTGAGTCTCTGGGCCTTCCGGGGAACTACGGGGTAGGCTAATTCCCCCTCCGGGCAGGGTCTCCGGAACCCCGCTCTTTGGTATTTAGCTGTCGGTCGCGGGGGTTCCTCGCCCCCTCCCCTATGAAGGGGGTATGGAAAACGTCCCCTGTGTTCCCGTCGGCTCCAGAGCCCCCTACATTTGCCGTGTAATACCTTAACAAATAATATATACATATATATGCTATATGTCACCCTGAGCTCACCCCCCCAAAAAAATAACCAATTTTGGTTTTTTATTTTTATTTTTATTTTTTAAATATTTTCAGCACTAAAATGTTGCCAGGATTCAAACAATGTACTTTAAATATTGTATTATAATTATTATTATTATTATTATCATTATTATTATTATTATTGTGTGATTATTATTATAAACTATCCCATCAAGCTTGAAGAAATCTAAAAATAATATTAATAAATGCAATGTAATATAAATTAATAAGCTAAGCTCAAAAACCTTAATATATGGTCTTTTCTTCGTGTATTAAATCTTTTCCTTCTCGCGAACCATAAGTGCTTCCGAGATTTAAAATATTTTCGCGAGATTTAAAATATTTTCTTCTGTTTTACAACAATATTATGATAGTAATACCAACCTTACATAATTAGCGGTTTGCGAAATCACCAAGAACCTATGTATACACCATATATATATATATATATATATATATATATATATATATATATATATATATATATATATATATAGTAACGACGTTTTTTTTTTCTATATATATATATATATATATATATATATATATATTGTAGAGAATTACATTGCATGGCTATATTCAAGTATTTTTGTTTCTTTCTTTTACAGCACCTTGTTTTACAGCAACTTGTTTTATGAACTAAATGCAAATGCTTACCTATCATAGGATTTTTGGTAAAAATATTTTCACACAGAATGAATGGTATAAACAAACTTTTGATGATTATATAATTTGTTGATGCCAAACTTTTGTGAGTATCGCTTTTATATTTTTATAGATTACCTTTTTGCCTTTTTGAAGAACCTCAGGAAATTCAGTCGTCACTTTTCGTCTTGCTTGATCCTATGTTCACCTGCTTAAACCTACAAAGCTGATTCTTGAGGTACCCACATTATCATTATACACTTTTAAACTTTTAATTGTACATCATTATTACTTAAACCTTTATATGCAATAACATACATAACGATAGTAATTAATAGTCACACTTTTTAGGTTCTTCTTTGGGGATCCATACACTGATTCTTCGTTTTGGGGACCCATACAGATTCTTCTTTGGGGATCCATACAGATTCTTTGTTGGGAATCCACATACAGATTCTTCTTTAGGGATCCATTTGGCTTCTTCTTAAGAACCCCAAAGAGCCCAAGGCAACTAATTCCGTCTAGGAAGTTACACTTACTGGATAACCATTCAGACTTTTCCTAGGCCTTCAAACCTTAATTTATTCCAGTTTTTCGCTGGTCTTATATTACTCACTTTCAACAAACTTATCACACTTCTTGTAAAATAAAATACCTTATTACTGCCTACTTATATTTTTTTTCACTTACAGTGTTTATGATATTTAACATTTTTTTGTTATAAGTGATCGGATTATGTCACTGATAGTGAATAGGACAATTACTATTTGCAAACTTTAAAAAGTGACAAAGGAAGATGATATAAATCTTAAAATTGAATAAAAAGTGAAATAAATTAAACTTAAATACAAATAAGTACTTGTTGTTCTTGAACTATACCAAGTACCAAAAGTGTCGTTAAACTTATCTACTTAACCTGTATAGTGAATAGTGCGGAAATAAAGACAATTTGTATGAAACTATTATTGTGCACTACACTACGAAAGTCTAACTTTACTCTAACGAACATTAAAATATTACTTTATTTTTTTGTTATATTTATATAGGGTTAAAAATAGTTAGGTTTAAGTAATCTTGTTAAATTTCCTTTTTGGTGCTAGCACTTTATCTATGTTTAATTACCCCAATGAGGGATAGGAGGATAATGTGTTATAAACCCCAAGTCTGGGAAAGAAGGTAGATAATAATTAATTCTTAAGTAAAATTATTTAACGTATATCCGAATATTTAATCAACCCCAAGTTTGGGAAGGAAGATAAAATATCACTGCAGTAGCCCCAATTGGTAGGGACAACGGAAGATAATATATATATATATTTATATGTATTTCTTTATTGATTGATAGTAAACATTTAAAAAGTCACTATTAAATACTATTAAATTAATTATATAAATTTTGTATATAATAAATAATAATTAAATAAAAAGACATTAAAATTGTATAATAAATTACAAACCTTAAATTTTACTTACTTGACTAGAAATCTGGAACACTCTTTGCTTTTACTTAATCTGACTTGCACTGTAACTTCCTTCATCATTAATAAAGACTTCTCATTCTTTCACATCTCATATTTTCATCATTCATACAAACTTGAAATTACATTTTTCCTTACCTTTACAACTTACTGTTACAACAGAACATACTTTGAATTATGTAAAACAACATCTCAATTAGTCTGATCTTACTTAATAACTTAATTGTCTAACTTTACACCTTTACACTACACTAAACCGTTAATTTACCTTACACTTGCATACCTTTACATTTATACCCACAACTAGTTAAAACATTTAAGAACCTGAAAAGTAAACTCACTACACTAAAGTATTTTACCATAAAAGGTCCTCTTCTTGAGTTTCATTTAAAAAGGTGTATGAAGGTTTACTACTGATAATAAACACATCTTAGGTAATAACCAACTTTATTTATCGTTATTTGCTTACCCAACTTTGCTATTATTTACCTGCTAATCCTGCTTTTATTTTTTTCATATTGCACAGCATGGAATTTGTGAGCTTTTAAATCAATTGTTTTGTCTGAATCCATCTCATTGTACCGCATCCTACTTTCCTCACCTGCTTGCTTTTCCGGAGCATTTACAGATTTAAATGACCAAGATTGCTAGTTGGGAACTGGTTATAAGAAGAGGTAAGTCTTGGTGACTGCATTTATTTGTGTTTGATCTAATCTTATTGAAAGTAGTTCCACTGTAGTAATTATCTTATTATATCACACTCTTCTAACTCAACATACACAAACACAAAATTGGTAGCAGAGCGTAGTTACTAAGACTGCCTCTCTACCTTTTCCTTTCTTTTGCTCTAGTTTCTTGATTTTTCTATCTTTTCCAATTTTTGACAGCTCACAATTCCAAGTGCTCAAGTGTAGTACATATTGTACTAGTTCGTTCTTTTCTTTTACACATTCTTTACACTACTTACGTGAAATAATGGCTATGAATATAGTAGACGCTCTACATGAGCAAGGAAAAATTGATGGTGTGAAGGAGAATGAAGTTGAAGGGTTGGACTTTGATGATGGACAAAATACAGGTGAAGGGATACAGATACCTCCTGAGTCTGACCGGATCAATACATATCTTCCACCACCTTCTTCAACTCTTAATCCTAACTTGGGAGGAATAACCCAAGAACAAATAAACCAACAAATAGCTCAACAGGCTTTGCTTATGGAACGAGTTGCACCGACACCAACTTCTCAATGGAATTTTCCACCAACACCTGCCTTTCAACAAGGACAACTACCTCAACCTCCTAGGGGTTTTCCACCGAATCAAAATCTCGCAGACGCCGTTCCACAGGAAATTTCAGATGTGGATTGGTTAAAAGCCATCTATCTTCAAAATCAACAAATGATTATGGCACTTTCCAAAGTGGTATTGTTGCTGGAAGGATTCATTCCACGTCAATCGACAAAAATGATTCCAATTGGTAAATATTCTTTGGATAGCGGGGAACCTTTTCCCCAGTTTCTGCAACGCTTTGAAGAATATGCCAGCATTACATACCCAAGATCAACAGCAGATGGTTGGAGGACACATCTGGGGTCATATTTGGAAGGAGATATGAAAAGGGTATATGATGTGCTAATGAAAAACAATGCAGGATATACTGTTATCAGAGCACAACTGAATGAATGGTTCTCTGAGTATTTGCGAAAGAAAGTAAAAACACATCTAAACAACTTCAATAAGGCTAAAATATTATCACATGAAACCTTACCCTTGTATGCTTTACGGTTACAGGGTTTGGCTGAAATGGGATTTCCGGGGTCGGATGTGAAAAACCTGAAAATGGTGCGCGAAAAATTAATCAATAGTACGCCATTAAAAGTACAAGAAAATGTACAGGCATCCATTACAATATGTGAAATCGCTTTGGTGGGAGCTCCCTTGAGCTGGGATGCATTAGTAAAAATCATCACACAACACTATACTAGTTATATGAACAACGGACATATGTCATCATCAGTAACTCAACAAATACCAGCTCAAGAGACAACTCCTGATACGTATTCACCTGAGGTGATTGATATCTCCAATGCACAACCCTATACAACCCTACAACAAAATTATCCAATACAAACCCAAGAGTATTATAATCATCAAGCAAATATAGTGCCTCCGGGATATCCGACTTACTCATATCCTCAACAGCCAGTGTGATACTTTCCTTCTACACAAATTGAGGATTATAATATGCCACAACAATCTTATGAAATACCAACTTTCGCAAACGTGGTAGCTAAACCGCCAAATCCTCCCACATTTAATAATAATGGCTCTAGATCTGGTGTCCCTCCAAACTCTCCTCGTAATAATCGAACTTTCTATCCCTCTAGAAAGGGTCAAAATTTTCCTAAGACAGGACGCCAGTCACAACAACAACCTAATCGTCCTCAAGGCAATACTCAGCAGTATCAACAACAACAACAAAATCAACCTCAATGGAATAATCAACAACAACAACAAACTCAGCAAACTCCGACACAACAACCATGGTGGGCCGGAAATAACGTTTCTTGTAAATACTGTAAACAGCAAGGACACCATGTAAAAGATTGTCCATCGAGGCCTTATTGCCAATTTTGTGGTAAAAGGGGACATGTCATCGAAGAATGTTATGCAGAAAAAAATCAATGTATAAGATGTAAAGAACACGGTCATATTGTTCAGAATTGTCCTCAACGAACTGAAAAACAAATGAAATGTGACTCCACTCCGCGATGTCCTTATTGTCAAGGAAGTCACTTGGGCATGAATTGTCCTCAAAGATCAACAAAAAGTTCAAAAAACTAGTTCACTCTGTGGGAAGTGACCCGCCCACAGAGAAAAATTTACCTGTCAAAGAAACTCCTAAGCCCCAAAGACAGAAAGAGCGTGTGAAGTCAACTAAAGGGTCGCAGTTGCCTCCACCTCAGACCTCGATATATGACGAAATGGAAGATTCTGATTCTGAAGTTATCTCGGAATTGCTACAGGTTAACGTTCCCCAGGACTTGGATAACCTATTAGACCCTTTTAAACCCTCATCAGAAAACCCAATCACTAAGATTGATTCGCAAGTGGCGAAAAATACCACTTTAATCAACCATGATTCAACTCCTCTTAAGGATACTGTCAGTCCTGACCTTTCTTCATTATCTACTTTATTCCAACAGGAACCTTCTACAACTACAACTACAACTACTCCCGTGCGGACCGGACGCACTATTCAACTTAGAAATTTGTCAACAACCTCGCCAGATACTCTTGTTATAGGAGTCATAATAGATAACTCCTCTCAAACTCAACTACTAGAGGCTCTCGTAGATACCGGAGCTTCAGTTAGTATTATAACAAACAGAACTTATAAATTACTAGATCCTTCAAAATATCCTATGCAGCCTACTGAATATGTCAGTATCCGTGGCATCATTTTTGAAGTTTTGGGGGCTGTTACGTTATCCTTACAACTTTCTAACAATTATAAAACACAATCTAGGGACTTTGTAATAGTTCCAGATGAGGTGGTATCCTATGGAATTGTCATTGGATATGATCTTTTACGAATGGAAAATATTCTGCCAGACTTGGCCAACAAAGAATTAATAACTAGACATAATAATGTCCTAACGATTATAGCAAATGATATTAGAACGACAGAGGGACAGGAACATGCTACTAAGTTGAATAAAGAGGTAACCATTCCACCAAATGGAGGAGTTACGGTATCTATAAATCAGAAAGAGTTATTTGGAAATCTTTCTGAGTCTACACTTTTATTGTTCACTCCTAACGAAAAGAATCACTTTGTGATGGACCACGCGGTCATACCGTACTCACTTGAAACTCCGGTGTTTCTACCTTGCTATAACTCTTCTAATCACACAATCAAAATAAAATCTGGTTACCCAATAGGATCATTTTCTGTTCTTTCTATTCATCCTATCCATCCTACTAAACCAGTTCCTGTAAACATGGTTGAAATAACACAAAAACCTCAAAACACGTACCAGGAATGGACATCTGACAATCTCAGAAAGGCTTTTGAGCTTGAATTAACAGACCTAACTGAAGAACAAAAGGATCAATTAATACAACTCTTACTCAAATATCCAACTGCCTTAAGTCTCGGAGATGCAGATGTAGGGTGCACCTCTATCCTCAAACACTCCATCGAAACTTTTATAGACAATCCTATATGTGAACCCGTCAGAAGACTTCAAGGTCCTATCTTATATGAGGTGGAGGAAGTTTGCAAAAAATTTGAAGCCGAAGGTATCATCAGACAATCATTTTCTCCATACTCAGCACCGGTAGTACCCATCAGAAAACCCGATGGAACTATGCGTTTATGCATAGACTACCGCAAACTAAATTCAGTCACAAAAGGAGACTCCTTTCCCATTCCTAATCTGATAGACACCTTATTTAGCCTCCAAGGTAAGAAATACTTCTCAACTATAGACCTTATAAAAGGATACTATCAGGTTGAAATGGCGGAAGACAGTATCGAGAAAACTGCATTCTCCACTCCGTTATCCCATTGGGATTCAAAGAATGCCGTTTGGCGTTAAAAACGGACCAGCCACGTTCCAGAGAGCCATGCACTTGATTTTAAGTCACATCTCATGGAGAAAAGTCATGGTCTATCTGGACGATGTGCTCATCATTACTGACACCTTTGAAGAACATTTATCAACACTAGAAGAGGTTCTTACAGCGTTCCTAGTTAACGGTTTCAAACTAAAACCCTCAAAAACTTACTTACTACGAAGAAAAGTTAATTTCCTGGGACACGTGATTTCAAGCGAAGGAATGATTCCTTTAGAAAAGAATCTCCAGGGAATTAGAGGATTTAAAGAACCAACAACAGTCCGACAAGTTCGAGTTTATGGGACTGGTTAACTTCTACCATAGGCACATTCCGAACTGTTCAGTGATTGCAAAACCCCTGTTTGACCTATTGAAATGTAAAAATAATATCCCATGGACTGACCAATGCCAACAGGCATTCGACCAACTTAAAGCACTTTTAACTAAACCACCCTTAATAACCTACCCAGATCGCTCAGACAAGGCTAAACCACTCTTACTTTACACCGATGCCTCAGGAATAGGTGCAGGAGCCTGTCTCAGTCAGGTCCAGAATGAAGAGGAAAAACCTATAGCATTTATCTCAACTGTATTTTCTAAGGCTCAGAGGGGGTACAGCACTACTGAAAGGGAGGTCACTGCCATACGTTGGGCCGTCAGGTCACTAAAACCGTTCCTCTACAAAATTAAAGTTATTATCTATACAGATCATAAGCCTATCTTATTTCTACAAAACATGCCTTTGGTCAACCACAGAGTCGCCCGAACTCTGGAGGAACTCAACGATCTCGATTACGAACTTCACTACTTACCAGGCAAACAGAATATTGTAGCCGACATACTGTCTCGAAGGCCTCACGAAATAAAATCGGAAACAATTGACAAAGTTACATCCCAGAAATCCCAGATGGATTTATAGAGTTTCCTATACCTGGAGGAGGGGATTCTCTTTTCCAATGTTTTTCACAATATTTATATAATCACATAAGTCATCATATAGCGCTGCGAGTCAAAATAGTGCAAGAATTGATTGACCACCGACAAAATTATCATTTGCCAACAGGAAAAAGTGAAAAACAAACACTTCAACAATTAAAACTATCCAAATATCCTGGCCAATTGCCCTTTACACATAGTATTCAGGCTTTTGCAACTCTTTTCAAGGTTACCGTACTGGTGTATAGTGCCAAAGAGCACCCTCTTCAATTTGGTCTTTCATCTGCTGAAACTAATGGAAAGATTTGTTATTTGTTTTGCAGAGGAGGAATACACTTCAATCTTCTCACTCCAATGAGTTTGGAAGAAGTGCCAGCCTCAGTTGCAACTGCTATAATTGCATATCCACAGCTACAGTCAGTTAATCCTGAAAATCTCTCCCGATTACACACCATATTCTAGAACCAGAAATTGAGTTGGAGAACGAAACCTTGGAAGCCAATCTTCGGCTAATTAATGAACTGGTGAAATCTGGTGGGGAGGATGAGTATTTGGTTGAAATTAATAAAACCACTATCACATTGAATAATTTCTCTCTGGTAATAAATTCACAGGATTCTGTAGAAGTAATCATGGCACATATTACCGAATGTCAACAAATGGACCCTCTGTTAAAAAGACTCATGAAAGCCTTAAGGAACGGACAACCTTTAAGAGGCCCTCTGAAATTGTTTAGTCGTTCTCGCAATTTCTTATTTGTACAGGATACCATATATTCACTGTAATAGAAATAACCATTATCATTATTTGGTATCTTTTTGCTTTGCCGTACAAGTGGCAGTGATCAATCCCAGGATCAAGATCAACACTTATCATCCCTTTGAATTAACCGCAGTTGATCTTATGCAGTTACCAAAATCCACAAGAGGAATAACTATGTACTTATCTTTATAAGACCATAGTAGGTAAATGGTGGCTGCTTGCCGCATCAAAAACTAAACATACTCAATAGTAACTGCCGCTTTAGAAAGTATCATCCCATATCTTCCAATGATTCATCAAGACTTATGTCTATAATGCTAGGAATTTAGAGGACCATTTTTGAAGATTTTCTTCTGCGTCACTAAACATTTATCATTTTAATACAACCCGTTACACCCTTCATCTAAGGTATATTGTGAAAGGTAAAACCGCACTCTAATACAGTATTTACGAGTGTCTCTAAAAGATCCTAGTCATTGGGATACTATTCTCCCACAAGTTATTCTCAAATACAACCATTTAAAGCATTCAGAAACAGGTAAAACCCCTGCGGAGATACTTTTTCAAGAAGCCCATGGGGTTCATCCCAAGCTACCTTGGACAAGCTTTACTCAGTATTGGGATGAAGGACACACTAAATATCAACCATATCCTCTTGGTCAATTAGTGGCTATAAAGATTCAGTTACCTGGTGACCTCACTTCAAATAAATTCAAGGAAAGGTACCAAGGACCATTGACCATCATCAAAATAAACGTAAATGATGTAACCTATGTAGTCGAGGCACCGGATACGAAACGACAATACAGAGTACATCACCGACAACTAAAAAGGTGGAACTCACCTCCAAATTATCTAGAAAGAACTCCAATCTTCATTGAACTTCTTACTCGACCTTTTCTTCCTACTGACGAACCAGTAGAGGAGATTAACGGCGAATCAACTGAAACTCTTGAAGAACAAACAGAATTAGAAATTCCAGATTTTGAATCTGATTCTGACGATGAGGAGTTTTTAGGATTTCCTGACGCTCCCGATCCTGACTTCTCTAATATAATATTTCATATAAATCAAAGTATTCTTCTGGCTAATTCATTAAATCCACAATTGGACCAAAGCATAGTAAATTCAAATGTTCCGTACAATGAGGATACTTTGATAGAAAGTGAACAATTGAGTGATGTTTCCTCATTTCATTTAAGAAATTTATTTATAACACCTGATCAGATCTCAGTTATACCCCTTTTAATAGAAAACTCGCCTGTTTTGGATATTTCATCTTCCGAACTGGTTGAGACTCCTTCATATATTTCCTATACTCCAATAACTATAACTCAAGATCGAGAAATGTTACAGGTGCCTCCAAGGCAAGCCAGAAGATTGTCTATGGATGATTTACTATCTCGTTCTAGTTTCATGGGTTCTCCCCAAGAACAGAATCCTTGGGACAATATCGCTCCTTTGGAGTCGTTAGAAAGAGCATCAACTCCTACTGTAACCATGGATATCCCAAAATTGGAGCTTTCAACACTATCATCAGATACACCTACTCAATCGGAATTCCCATTGGCGGGACATACAGCATCAGTAATAAAGGAATTCTTGGAACTGGACAAATCTCCTACAAGAACACCACCCTCAACTCAAACAACTTTTAGTAAAAGGAAAACGGTGCAGTGGGCACCGGCAATTACAACTAAAGTGTATGAGGAGGAGAGACCAGGTGAGCAGGAAGTTGCATGCACAGAGTCCATAGCCTCTCGTACACGTCTGAAATCAACTGTTGAACCACACTTATTACAACCCTGGGTACAACCACATATCCTAGAAAGGAAGAAAAGAAGTACTACTCGAGAAGAACACCTAGAAGAAGGAACTGCGGATGGACAAGAACCTCCAGATAAGGAATGAGGATACATCTTAAACTCCGTAAGTATTTCGTAAGTATTTTAGGTTCATTCTTGTACTGATATTTTTTTGATATAATTGAAATATATAACATAATTGCCAAATTAATTATTTTCCTACAGAAAGATTCTGCGGAGGCTTCATCGCCGTCTCTTTATGTGCATGGAAGTGCTGGAGGGATTGTGATGCTGGACTCCCAAGAAGATTTCCAAGGATCTGAAGATCGAAAAGGACCGACCACTCTAAAAAGAGATTAAATATATATATATTGTGATGGGTATATATATATTGTAGTGATTATATATTTATGTATATTGTGGTAAGGTTTAATTTAAACATATATATATATATATATATATATATATATTGTGATGGGTATATATATGTTGTAATGGTTTTACATTTATATATATATTGTGGTAAGATTGAACATATATATATATATGTATTGTAACAGCCATCTTTAATTGTGTAAATTTTTGTATTGTAAAATTGTTTATTAAATAAAGATATTTTCTTTTTGTCATTTCATACGTATGAACTTCAGCACTGAATTGGAATCGAAACTTAACAACACTACTTAAGATTTATCCTTGGAATATTACTTAACCACCCTAACGACTAAAACACATCCCTTACAGGTGGTCTAGACTTGTAAGGTCTACGGACTTTTGAAATCTACAAATTGGATTATGACCCACTTTAGAAAACCTGAATTCCACCACACAAGTACACAAATCTTCTTTCTTTTTCTTCCGGCCAAGCCAGCTTTCCTCTGTCATGTTTATGACGGGTGGGGAGGTAAATGTAGAGAATTACATTGCATGGCTATATTCAAGTATTTTTGTTTCTTTCTTTTACAGCACCTTGTTTTACAGCAACTTGTTTTATGAACTAAATGCAAATGCTTACCTATCATAGGATTTTTGGTAAAAATATTTTCACACAGAATGAATGGTATAAACAAACTTTTGATGATTATATAATTTGTGATGCCAAACTTTTGTGAGTATCACTTTTATACTTTTATAGATTACCTTTTTGCCTTTTTGAAGAACCTCAGGAAATTCAGTCGTCACTTTTCGTCTTGCTTGATCCTATGTTCACCTGCTTAAACCTACAAAGCTGATTCTTGAGGTACCCACATTATCATTATACACTTTTAAACTTTTAATTGTACATCATTATTACTTAAACCTTTATATGCAATAACATACATAACGATAGTAATTAATAATAGTCACACTTTTTAGGTTCTTCTTTGGGGATCCATACACTGATTCTTCGTTTTGGGGACCCATACAGATTCTTCTTTGGGGATCCATACAGATTCTTTGTTGGGAATCCACATACAGATTCTTCTTTAGGGATCCATTTGGCTTCTTCTTAAGAACCCCAAAGAGCCCAAGGCAACTAATTCCGTCTAGGAAGTTACACTTACTGGATAACCATTCAGACTTTTCCTAGGCCTTCAAACCTTAATTTATTCCAGTTTTTCGCTGGTCTTATATTACTCACTTTCAACAAACTTATCACACTTCTTGTAAAATAAAATACCTTATTACTGCCTACTTATATTTTTTTTTCACTTACGAGTGTTTATGATATTTAACATTTTTTTTGTTATAAGTGATCGGATTATGTCACTGATAGTGAATAGGACAATTACTATTTGCAAACTTTAAAAAGTGACAAAGGAAGATGATATAATCTTAAAAATTGAATAAAAAAGTGAAATAAATAAACTTAAATACAAAAAGTACTTGTTGTTTCTTGAACGTATACCAAGTACCAAAAATTTCGTTATAATATCGTATTTAACCTTTAAGTGATAGTTAGGAAATATAGACAATTGTATCAAAACTTTTAGTGTGCACTACACTACGAAAGTCTAACTGTTACTCTAACGAACATTAAAAATTTATTACTATTTGTATATTGATAGCTATAGGTTAAAAATAGTTAGGGTTTAAAGTAATCTTGTTAAATTTCCTTTTTTTTTGGTGCTAGCACTTTATCTATGTTTAATTACCCCAATGAGGGATAGGAGGATAATGTGTTATAAACCCCAAGTCTGGGAAAGAAGGTAGATAATAATTAATTCTTAAGTAAAATTATTTAACGTATATCCGAATATTTAATCAACCCCAAGTTTGGGAAGGAAGATAAAATATCACTGCAGTAGCCCCAATTGGTAGGGACAACGGAAGATAATATATATATATATATATATATATTTATATGTATTTCTTTATTATTGATAGTAAACATTTAAAAAGTCACTATTAAATACTATTAAATTAATTATATAAATTTTGTATATAATAAATAATAATTATTAAATAAAAAGACTAAAATTGTATAATAAATTACAAACCTTAAATTTTACTTACTTGACTAGAAATCTGGAACACTCTTTGCTTTTACTTAATCTGACTTGCACTGTAACTTCCTTCATCATTAATAAAGACTTCTCATTCTTTCACATCTCATATTTTCATCATTCATACAAACTTGAAATTACATTTTTACTTACCTTTACAACTTACTGTTACAACACAACATACTTTGAATTATGTAAAACAACATCTCAATTAGTCTGATCTTACTTAATAACTTAATTGTCTAACTTTACACCTATACACTACACTAAACCGTTAATTTACCTTACACTTGCATACCTTTACATTTATACCCACAACTAGTTAAAACATTTAAGAACCTGAAAAGTAAACTCACTACACTAAAGTATTTTACCATAAAAGGTCCTCTTCTTGAGTTTCATTTAAAAAGGTGTATGAAGGTTTACTACTGATAATAAACACATCTTAGGTAATAACCAACTTTATTTATCGTTATTTGCTTACCCAACTTTGCTATTATTTACCTGCTAATCCTGCTTTTATTTTTCTTATTGCACGGCATGGAATTTGTGAGCTTTTAAATCAATTGTTTTGTCTGAATCCATCTCATTGTACCGCATCCTACTTTCCTCACCTGCTTGCTTTTCCGGAGCATTTACAGATTTAAATGACCAAGATTGCTAGTTGGGAACTGGTTATAAGAAGAGGTAAGTCTTGGTGACTGCATTTATTTGTGTTTGATCTAATCTTATTGAAAGTAGTTCCACTGTAGTAATTATCTTATTATATCACACTCTTCTAACTCAACATACACAAACAAAAAATATATATATATATATATATATAATATATATATATATATATATATATATATATATATATATATAATATATAATATATATATGCTGTATAATATATGATACTCTTAATTTTATTTATTCGTTATTTAAAAAATGCTTGAAAACTACATTGATGAATTTACTTATCATATAAGATGAAATATACTATCATTAGGGATGTACCTATTACCAGAAAAAAGCCGATACCGATACCGAACTGATTACTCTATTTTTTTAGGTCCGATACCCGATTACTGATACCGATACTAATTATTATAATAAATACACGTAATAAGATAGAACATTGCACTGCTAGGCAACTCAAGATTGCATTCCCTTACAAACAATACTTAGTCATTTATATTCATATTTGGTTTGCCCAAGAAATATTTATTTGATTAAATTTTTATATACCTTTAAGGAATAATAATGCAAATGATAATATTAATAAACTTTTTATGTTGTTTATTTAAAAAAAATATTCCATTTCCATTTCAAGTAAGTATTAACCAAAGTTTAGCTACTAGCTTTGAGTTTTAACATGATTACAATTTACAGAAGATTCTTTAACTAGCACAAATAAAGAATAAAAATAATGAAAGAAGAGACCTCAATAAATCAGCTTTAAAAGTTGAAAATTAAAAAAACGCTATTACTCAAACATGAAATAATAAATACTCCTTTAAGATAATATCATTCAATACTCCAAATTCAAAAATTCAAAAATTGTGATCAAAAACATTAAGCTTCACTAGTATCTGCGAGAGACATGTTTCCCTTTTGGTGTTTACATTCCCACCTAACCTACACTATAAATACCCTCTCTCTCGACTGATGAAGAGCTTATAATTATTTGCCTGCAAGCACTGATTAATAATGAAAACCTTGGCCCATTTCATGCCACCGCATAAGGATTCTCTTCCTTAGGCAGCATCTCATGTTTTCGTAGAGCCACATCTCCTCTTTCACAGACTGCAAAATTGGAATTATTTTGCTCCTTGATGGACTGTCTCTTCAATTACGATGAGGTTTCCTGGTGTGATTCCTTTTGAAGGTGAATGCAATTTCGGCCATGAACTTATCCAAGTCTAAAACATATCCAAATCCTCATCTTCAGTAGGTTTATTTGCTGAAAAACCACCATCGTCACTATCAGTTGTTGCCAGGGTTGCAGATAAGGCGGCTTCACTTCTCTGTCTCTTTTTTTTTCAAGCGAGCAAGCTCCTCAGTTATGCTATTTATGCATTCTAGAAGGTTTCACCGTTGAGGTGCCAATCGTGATTAGATAGTTTTTAATTCCTTATTTAACCTTTTATGTTATTTATTTTTTAAAGTTGTCACCGCCGCTCCACGGGCAGAACCCTATTCAAGGAGGTGGTGTTGAACGCCATCAAATATCCATCAACGCAAATACGCAGATAGCACAAGACGCAGCTTTAAAGTAAGGAAAGTAAATGAGTAGAACACAGATGAGGAGAGAATTCCACAGAAAAAGAGGTGGCAGGAAAAAAGAAGCACCGCAGCGAACAACGAGTTACTAACATCAACACAACACAAAACTCATGTTGCCGACACAGCACCCTTGTGCACCGAGGGCGTCGTAAAGGTGGTGGTACGCGAGTGATAGTTTCCTCAAAGACACTTGCCTCTATAGATACCATAGAAAAGGATAAAGCACAAACATCGCGCCGCAAAATAAAGGTTCAAGTGAACTAGAAAGTACAGGACAGTTTATAAGTCTTTTCCTTTGACTCGACCCTATTCCAAAAAGCCGATGAAACCAGAGCCCCCGCCCCCACAAATATTGGAGCAGTACTCCATACAAGGCGAATGAGGCCCTTGTATAGTTGGAGTAACTAGAAAGAAAAAAAAGTCTCGCACTCTAAACAGAACTCCCAATTTCTTTGAGCCGCCCTGGCAACCACTGTGATTTGAGGTTTCAAAGCATTTTTTGTTTATGTTAAGGCCAAGGATGTTTATATTGTCAAACAGGAGAGACGAGAGAACCGTCGAAAGAGATAGAAAAGGTCTTAGAGAGAGAGATTTGTAGAGTTGGATTTTAAAGAATAAATTTCACAAGCTTGAGACGCCAACCTTGAAATTCTATCCAGATCGCGAGAATAGAATCGGAAAGAGTTAAGACGAGAGGCAATTCTAGAAGTTAAAGAGGGAGCCAGACTTGATATGAGTTGAAGAATGAAAGCGTCAAGTCATCGCACAATGAGTGGTGAGTTAATGCTGCAGTTGAGAAGATCATTGATGAAAAGCAGGAATAAAGTAGGAGATAAAACAGAACCCGAGAACACCACTATGACAGAAAAAGAAGCAAGTCGCCCATCAAAAACAGCCGACATTTGAGCGATTTGAAAGAAAGCACACATAAGTAAGCAAAAAGAAAGAAGGAAACCCAAAAAGGAGGGGAGCTGGAGAGCCAGTAAAAGCGTTGCCATACCCGGTCAAAAGCCTTTGATATGTCAATCGCCACCACGCAAGTCTT